>VYZV01014303.1:0-21793 GCA_013401275.1 Pandion haliaetus | reverse complement strand
TCAGGGAGGGCTTTCCAGATGGTGATAAAGTAAAGCAAGGAGCTGTTTTGCTAAGCAGTTCCTCTAGAGGCAAGAGTGCAGTCACTTGTTGCATTTAGAAACCTTGAAGGAGTGGAATGATAAGTCTGGGGTGTGCTGGCAGGTTTTCTGCTGGGCCTTGGGGTGAATGTAATGGACCTGCCTAGCCCTATGTGTCTGGGAGTGAGAGAAGGAATGATGCCAGGCTGAAAGAAGGAAATAAGGGGATTAAACAAATAGCTGTAATTCTTGAATTAACACAGTGCACTGTGTCTGCCCTGAGATCTGAATACAATGGCTCTCAGTTAAATACATTTTTCTGCTGAGCTGGTTTTTGGGATAGCTCATTGTAATGACTTCTTAAAACACTGAACTTGAATGAATAGAAAGGCTCTCAGGGACTTGCTCCAACAGAGATTTATTTCTTCCACTCTGACACTCACCATGTTCTTTCCCTCCAGTAATAGTTGCTACAAGAGCTGATGGAGAGCAATCCCTACTATATAACAAGGTACAACATTTGCAACCCTAACCATTGTCACGTGGCAGGAAATAAAGGCATGCACCGCAGTAGTGTTTAGTTATCTTAGAACTTTCTTATGTCATGTCAGAACTGAAACAATTTTGGATGAGAACAAAGGAAATTGAGCTACCTGGATAACTCACTCTTGAAAAGTTTTGAGGCCTAGATATTTGCAGGGGCAGTACTGGCAAGCAATGAAAGAACTGGGTGTACGTAATAAAAAATGAAATGCAATGAAGGAATATAGAATAAACAAACTCCCCTCCTCAGCTTAAGCTGTTGCAATGCAAAGGTATTCAGACCAGATTTTGTTCAGGATATGTTTGTAGTAAAAGCAGCCATTCTGTAAAACTAGATTGCTCCCAGGAAGATTTGCAAAGGAATATGAACGCAAAATGCATCCACATGAAGGGAAACATGAAGGGCAGTACTCTGAGTTTAGTAAAGAAACAGCATTCTTTCTTGGATCCCCTAATACATTTTCAAGCCTAGGTATTATAGCTGACCAGCTAAGAACATGTAATCCACTTTAATTGAACATTTTACTGCACGTTTCCTGGAGCTATGGAACAGTAATGTCTTCACAGGAAAGATAATAGCTGTGTCTGTACTCTCAGGGGCAGCTCTCAGGCCTTACTCAATACCAGGCTTGTCTTCCTTGCATACTGGAAACCTATTATTCTCATTAGGTATCAAAGGCAAAGTGTGACACAATAGGTTTAAACTGCTCCTGGAAAATGCAGGTTAAGTAACAAAAAGAGTGAAGTAACACAAAGAGTGCTCTACAGGTAAGGATATTCAGGCAGCTGAACACAGTACAGCTGGATGATTAAACAGTGTCTTCATGGGAGATATTTAAAGTTTAATCCTACCAGTATAAGTAATTTTTAGCAAACAGCATCTGGGTGTGTGTGTCAGTGTTTAATGCATTCTCTGGCACAGGATTAAAATTTGCTTGGTTTACCTAATCTGGGAGAGGGCTAGGGAAGGAGAAGGTATCCAATCTGCAAAATCAGCCCTGGATTCTGCAGGTCTAGGTGTTCCCAGCTTTCACTGGTAAAACAGAAAAGCTATCCAATGAAAATATTCAAAAAATCTTCCAGAAATATCCATCCTTTCCCCTTGGAAAGAGCACTTTAAGTCTGTTACCTGCATAAAATGTACCAGCTGTTCTTCTCCAGAAAAGCACTGCAGCCTGCTGAAATTTTATGCTCTTCACCTCAGTGAATTTAACATGAAAATAATCATTAGGAAAAAAAGTTTTTTGAACTGTTGGAATGGTTTGCATGCAGTATTATTTAGGGGTAGGAAAAAAAACGGGGCCAGCTGGGTATTTATTTTGCCTTGAACCTGTTCCAATCATTCTCTGCAAAGTTTTAAGGTTTTTTTTTAGTTTACTTAATGGAAATAGGGGCAAAGAGGAGAATGGCAACAGGAAGGAAGGGTGTTATAGAAAAGGGACTGAAAATGTCAGCAAGTGTGAAGAGTATTCTTTCTATTTTCCTCTCCTTTACAGGGACTTTCTGCCATATCAAGAGTGATGCAGCTTCAGTGGTTTCACGTTTGAAATCAGCAGTATAAAAGCAATTAAAATACTCAGCCCACTGGTAATACCTTTCACCAGGGGATCTCAGAGCACTCTATCTTTATCTTGACCTATTCTACAGTGTAGCTGTTTGAGGAACTGAAATCATCAAATCATCATTGCCCGCCTGTGCATTTTAGCAATCACAAAGCATCCTTTTTTTTTTTTTTTTTTTTTTTTCCTTAAACCCTGCCTTAAGGCAATACTGAATGACTGAAGTTTCTGCCTCTCATCTGAACCAAAATGGAATCTTGGATCCATTTCCAAAAAGTGTTGGCATGTCTTCACATTTCTGCATGTATTATGTACTCTTATTATAGGTCTGCTTGCTATCCTGTGTAAGATCATAGAGGGTAAGATAAATACTATCAAGCCTGTGAGTGAATTTAAGAAGTTATTTGCACTGAGGTTGGACAATTCAATAAATGCAGCTCTAGGGCTTCTGATGCAAAATAAAAAAGGTGCAGCCATATAGTACAAAGCACTGGTCCAGATAAAACTCTCCTGGTTCAGATTTTCTCAGACAATTAGTTTTATGGGTTAATATTGCAGTGGCAGTCTTTATAAGAAATCAGATATCATCTGTATTCTCACAGCTAGCATAAAACGAGCATATATGCAGCAGCTCTTTGCACTATAGTTAATGTGGCAGAGATTTAACTGTATACCCAAGCCTGATCTGGATCTAATTTGTAGTCCTGGACAATCCAGAAGTGCATAGATCTAGTATTAATGATAGTGGGATTATACCACTGTAGCTTCAGAAAATAGATAAGTGTTGCTTTATAATTAGTGTAATATATCAGTGACAGGCCTTAATATCAATGAGACTGTTCTAGCATAAAGGTGAGCATCAACTGTTTACTGTCACTTAATGACAGACTCAGGAAAAACAAAACTGCCTGGTTTAGGTTGGATAAAATATGAATTAGATTGCATTGTTTGCAATACAAACAGATTATTTTCACCACAATTCACCACAAAACTCTGAAATAAAAGTAATGGAATAATAAAATATGTGAAATAAACATGTTTCTCTAGTCTAGTAGTTAAGATGGTCAGTCCATTCACAGAAATCTCCATTATAAGAGGAGAAAATTGTATTTAGATATATTGAATGTTTCAGTATATTTCAGTGGAATATATTTCAAGAAGTTTGAGATTTATGGAAAGTTGCCTGTGAGTAGGAATTCTCCTCTCTCACTCAAACAATCTGAAAATTTATTTCCAGATGCCTTAAACAAAAGGAGAGCTAATATACAGTGGCATAGTAATGTTTTAATTTACTTTAAAGCACTATCTGACATAACAATAGATTACTTCCTTGGGTCTGAAAAGATGTATGAAAGTAATGGACCTGGGGAACAACAGAAAAACAAAGCCACCTAAGCAGAAATGGAAGTTGCACATATGGTGTACTGATGACCCTAGAGCCAGAACCAGAACTAATTTTGCCTCTGGCAGAAAATCTTTTATTCAGGTATGCGAGGAAGCCTAAATCCCATGGAACTAGGAAGTACCAGCTTCATGCAATTATTTATTACCCGTGTTATATCACTATCATATCTCGGAGATGCCTCAACTGAAAAATGGCCTGCTTGTACTAAACGCCATGCATACATGTCATTGCAGACAGCTCCTACTCAAGGAACTGACAAGCCAAGGACAGGGAGCACACAGCAAGGGGGAAAAGGAAATATCATCTCTATTTTCTGAATAGACAAGGTGATGCAGAGACAAGGTAACAGGAAATTGGAGTGCTCTGAGCCTGAAGTGTCCTGGGGCAGGATGGCAGTGCCTTTTCTCCAGAACCACGACTGCTCCTGGAGATGCTGCCAGATGCTCTGCAGGGTTTTGGTAGGCTGTAAGCATTAGCAAGCAGCTAATCACATGTACCTCTTTCTTCAGTGACATAAGGCAAGGCAGCACTAGACACCAACGACTGGCAGAAAATTCCCTCACAGTGGTGAATCTGAGGCTAAGCAGTAGGAAAAATTCTAACTTTTGCCCCTCTGTGCTTTCTTCTTGTCTCCTCTGCTTCCAGAGAGGCCTTAAAAACCACGGGCATGTCCCAGATTTGAAGTAAAAGGAAACAAGAACCTGTCAGTGACATTTTTTTAGAAGAGCTGATGCTAAAGTAATGAAAACTACATTCACCTGGCTGAGGGACAGCAAAAGAACAGTATTTATTCTTGATTCCTAGCATGTGATCTTGAGTTCTCTGTGCCCAGCTTCCTGATTTCTCCTTGCTTCAGTTTCCTAAGTTGCAAGTGCAGACTGCAGCAGCTGAATGCACAGGCAGCCTGCAAGCTTCAGGTAAAATTTTTATCTGAAAGGTATTATGCACCTTTGACAGTTGAGTATCATTAACATGTGGGAATATGGTGTATCAGAAACAAACCTTGCTTGGGTCTAGATCATCTCTGATTGAGTTCCAAGTTTTGAGACTGGGCCACCAGATGACCTCATCTATCACTAATGTGGACTACTTTGTGGGACTTGTTAATAGGGTTGCATGCACATTATAACCTAGAAATTCTGGGTTATCACTAATGCTTGCAGCTGCCATGGTAGCAGAGTTGGTAGACATCTCTCAAAAAGCCTTTTTTTTTTTTTTTAAGGCCTCCTTGAAAGCATGAGGTATTTATCATCCAGCATACACAAGCAGGTTTAGCTATGAAAATGGTCTGCCTACAAAATGATGGACACTGTCTCCCTTTAGTTTCTGTACAGCTTATATTTTTTAGTTCTATGTTCATGCTACTGCATTTAACAAGATTTTCATTAAACACCTTATTTTTATGGCATATAACTAAGCTAGATGTTCAGGACTTTCCAGTGTTTGGGTTTTAACTTTGCAATTCTCCTTGATGTTATTAGGAGTTGCCCAGAGCAATTTTCCTTGAAGACTTTTTAAAATTTAAAACTCACTGTCTTTGTCTAGGAACAGTGGAAAAAAAATGTAAGCTAAATCAGTGGCAAAAAAAAAGGTTTGCCATTTTCAAATGAGCATAGAACTACTGAGGATCCATCCACAGAAAGTTATTATTTCGATTTTGTACAGCTCTAGTATTTTATTTCAAGGAGCATTTGCTATGTATTCCCTCCTAATGTCCTTGGAACAACCACTGTTTTCTGTATCTTTGACGGGTGGCACCTCTGTAGATGTGCTCACCAAAGGGACCATCTAAACTTTAAGGAAACCACAATAAGGGCTGTACAGACTGTGCAACATACAGTCTCCATCTAGCAGTCCCAAAGACCTTCAAAAACATGAAAGCTTCAAGACAGACAGTACCAAAGTGGTGAGAATTCTTGTTTGCCTTTAATTGATGGAGAATGGAGGCACTGACAGGTCAAGCCATATTAACTGACAGTTACTGAGCAAGCCAGTCTCCAACTCTGCCACTGGCCTGAGATTCCCCTTGAACCCTTTTCTTGGGATTAATCACAGGATTATTGTTCTTTCCTTCTTAAATATGCATTTAAAGGACTGGATAGAGACAGCATGGAGTGTTCCAGTTGACAAGCTGGTCCAAATTTTTAGACGACTAGCTTATATCTGCATGCTTTAGGAAGAGTTAGGAAGCCTGCCATTTATTATCCTTTAATGGTGTTGTACTGCATTTTCAAGATCAGGGCTCCATTCTGCTAAGTGATCACTAGCAAGTGAATTGCAGATGCCTTTGTGGGAAAAGATGACACGCATTCTCTAGAAAGGCATGATTCATGGCACAGCAGAGATGGAAAGTCTTGCTTTCTGCACAGTTCTGAAACTTCCACCTATATTAAATCCTCAGTGGTAAGTCAACTCCAGGAAGCATGTTTTTTAAAACTGAGTCTGGGTATCTTCAGGTACTGAAGTTTAAAGAAGTTTTATATTTTTCATGAAAATAGCCTTTCCTCAAGAACAGAGTTGGGTTACTGAGTTATAGAGTCCAAAGCAGTCAGGCCACATAGCAAACTGGTAGCACCCTTTCTACTATGTCTGGGCCTCTTCCTTCACTTGTGCATCCCTCTGCTCCCCTTGCACCTCACCTGCTTGACATTTAGGAGATGGTGGGATCACAGTGAAGCTGGTCTGGCTAATGGCCATCCTTTACAATGACTTCAAACACATTGGTGAAGAATTAAATTAATTAAAGCTTTGTTTATATATGAAAGAATAAAGTTACACAATGGACTACCTACAGAGATAGAACTTGGCTGCCTTTCTGATATGGCAGAGACATGCTGCCTAAGACACGCTGCTAAGGTAGGCATTAACTTGTGACAGTGGCGATTTGCATTGAAATTTTTGAGTCAGATTCTCCACAGGTCTGATTTGGTGTTGCCTCTTGAAGTCAATGGGGCACACACAATCTGTAACAGCTGAGGACCTCTCACTTTATTTGTAGGTTAGAGCTTTTGCAAAGCAACTTGATTTTCCATCCTGTTAAAATTCATAACACTACATGAAGTACATGGAGGAAGAATTCCTAAATATTTTTCTAATGGAGCAAAAGTACAAAAGCCCTTCCATGGAGCAGAATGTGATACTACGTTCCACAAAGCATTCTTCTTCTGCTTCTCAGAAAAGGAGAAAAAAGGCAAAACAGAACCATGAAAAGTGAATTCCTTCATTTGGACAAAATTAAAAATGACAAACATTGGGCAAAATGCACAATCTTACTGTCATTCATCCTCCATCCTTAGCTTTGTGATATCTGGTTTAGATTCAGGTCTAATTTCCTGTGAAAACACTGCCTGAGAAAGAGACAGGGAGATTTTAGTGATTATCTGGCAGTGGGGTCTGCCCAGCAGGGACAGTGGCAGCCCATCAACCAGGCAGCATTTGCTGGTGGATCCAGCACTATGACTGTGTGCCAAGGCTGGCTGCCTCTGGCCCTTGGCAGTTAGGTGAAAAATGTGACATAGTCTGCTGTGAGGGTACTGTAATAAGAAATAATATAAAAATTATGAGGGTAACTGGGGTCAATGTAATAGGCTGATGTACCTGAAAGCAGGCTTAATTGTATTTGTTGCTTTATGGAATGACTTTTTTTTACAAGGAGGAATTGCTGAGGATGTTGCTTTTGTCTTAAATGTGTATGCCCTTGTTTATGTCTCCTACATTAAATATTTTTTAACCTTCTTATCAATTTGTTATACATCTGTAAGCTTGGCATAGTTTAAAAGTGCTTACCTTCCACATTCAGCTTCTGTGTATATCGACAAGGAACAAAATACAGTCATGGAGGGTAGCTCAGCATGTGTGCTTCAGTGAATTCTCAAAGATCCCTCTGTTGCCTGCTTCTCTTCCCCATACCTTATAGATTGATAAGACATAGCTTAAGATGACTGAAGGTCAACAATATCTCAGTGGTTTTCCTCCTAAATGAGGCAAGTGACTTGGTAGAACCTTTTCTAGTGCTGCACAGCATCCAGAATGGGCTGGAAAACAGTGTGAGAGAGGCAGAACTTGCTCATGAGTTTGGTTCCCTCTTCTGAAGCAGAGTGTGGGAGCTATCTGGCCTACAGTCAGTGCTGCTTCACAGGAACAACAGTGAGAGCTACAGAGCAGCAAAGATGGGTCTTTTCTCCCACCAGAAGACTTTATATACGATGCGCTTTCTTACAAGACCAATGCTACTTTCGGTATCAAAATAAGACTTGGCTGGTGTTGGTGAATATATCAGAAGTCCCAGCAGAGTTATTTTAAAACTCATTTTAAAGGAGTCACCTGATCTATTCTGAAGTGAAGACCTGATCTGAAGATCTGATCTGATGAAGGATCTGATCACATGGAGTTTCTTATGGACCAGAACCCAGAATCTGGATTTACCCCACCTAACTTTAGGGACGTACCTGAGGCTTAAAATTCCTTTAAAACCAGTGGAAAGAAAAAGTATGCCCAAAAGGTTATTCAGGTTATAGATGAAGTAAATTACTCCCTGGAAATGCCACTGTCTTCTGATTTATGAATGATTTTACATGGCTGCAGCCCAAATACAGTCCTACCCTCACTTTTGCTGGGAAGAAATTCACCTCCAGGATTCTACAGCAAAAACTCTCTCTTTCTTTTTTCTGTGAATGCTGGTGAGATTGGGGTGCTCAGTGTTCCTTATTCCTCCACACATTATGACAGCATTTACATAAGTAGCTAATTGTACTGGGTTTGTGTGGCAACATTTTGGTATCAGGGGGGCTACAGGGGTGGCTTCTATGAGAAGCTGCTAGAAGCTTCCTCCATGTCCGACAGAGCCAATGCCAGCCAGCTCCAAGACAGATCCGCTGCTGGCCAAGGCCGAGCCCATCAGTGATGGTGGTAGTGCCTCTGGGATAACATATTTAAGAAGGGGCAGCCAGAGAGATGAGTGAGAATTTGTGAGACAAGCAACTCTGCAGACCCCAAGGTTGGTGAAGAAGGAGGAGAGGAGGTGCTCCAGGCACTGGAGCAGAGATTCCCCTGCAGCCCGTGGGGAAGACCATGGTGAGGCAGGCTGTCCCCCTGCAGCCCGTGGAGGTCCACAGTGGAGCAGATATCCACCTGCAGCCCAGGGAGGGCCCCACGCCGGAGCGGGTGGGTGCCCGAAGGAGGCTGTGACCCCATGGGAAGCCCATGCTGGAGCAGGCTCCTGGCAGGACCTGCAGCCACATGGAGAGAGGAGCCCACGCTGGAGCAGGTTTGCTGGCAGGACTTGTAAGCCTGCAGGGGACCCACGCTGGAGCAGTCTGTGCCTGAAGGACTGCAGCCTGTGGGAAGGACTCATGTTGGAGAAGTTTGTGAAGGACTGTGTCCTGTGGGAGGGACCCTACACTGGAGCAGGGAAGAATGTGAGGAGTCCCCCTGAGGAGGAAGGAGCGGCAGAGACAATGTGTGATGAACTGACCGCAACCCCCATTCCCCATCCCCATGCTGCTCGAAGGAGGGAGGTAGAGAAAATGGGGAGTGAAGTTGAGCTTGGGAAGAAGGAAGGGATGGGGGGAAGGAGTTTTAAGATTTGGTTTTATTTCTCATTACCCTACTCTGATTTGATTGGCAATAACTTAAATTAATTTCCCCGAGTCAAGTCTGTTTTGCCCATGATGGTAATTGGTGAGTGATCTCTCCCTGTCTTTATCTCAGCCCGCGAGCCTTTCATTATATTTTCTCTCCCCTGTCCAGCTGAGGGGGGGAGAGATAGAGCAGCTTTGGTGGGCACCTGGCATCCAGCCAGGGTCAACCCACCACACCAATGCAGGGACAACACACAGCCTTGGGGAAGCATTATGCCAAAGCAATCATCAAGAGAGGGCACATTACAGTGAGTGCTACTTAAGGTACAATTTCTGCCTCTGAGATGGTCTTATGTTGTATTATTGTCTTTGCTGCTTCATACAGAGGTTTCCTGTTGCATTATTAAGAGGATAGGTAATGTACTTGTAGCACAGATGGAGCAGCATGGAGAGGCTGGCTGCCTTGGCTACAGTTAAAAGAGGAATCTGCCTTGGAGTGGGAAGCATAGATAAGATTCCCTAATTCTTGTCTTTTGTTCAATTTGGCTGAGGGAAGCTGGTAGTTTATGTTTACTGCTTGAGATCTCACTTCTGTTAAAGAATAGATTAATTACGCTGACATGTTAAGGTCTGCAGAGTTTTAAAATCCTTGGTATGAATGATGCAGCAAATGTAAATCTTGCAGTCTTGCAAATGATGCACATGTACCTGTTCCCTTGTATGGGGTGTGCTCTTCACGCATAAAAAAGCAAAGAATTGATGCAAGGATGTTGCTGTCTCCCTTCACATTGACGGTACTGACAATTAAAGGTAAATGCTTCTGCTTTATGCTCAACATATCAGAAGCTCGCTGTGTTTTCTGTTTTTCTCCACTGCATTGAAACTCTATTGTTATGTTTTTTTAAAAGCAATGTGTAGGTATTTTGGATAATGGAACATTTTAAGTACTTTGAAAGGGTTGTCTGTAACCTGGAACATTGCTTTTTAAAAGCCTAAAGCACTGACAACACCATATAACTTTGTTTTGTGTGGTTTCTTTTTCTGCTACGTCCCATTACTCTTCTCTGAGGTGAGTAACATTGGTCCTGAATTGACTAACAGCATGACAGAAATGAAGGAAACAAGATAGCTTCTCAGCTGTGGTTTCAGCACAGCAGTGCTTGGCATGAAATGAATAAGAGAAGAGTATCCTGCAGGCTTTCCACTCTCCCTTGCCCAGTCCTAAGCCCAGAGCTGGTCTGGCTCAACGCAGAGTTAGAAGCTGCTTTAATTTCTGTTGATTGACACTGGCCCTCTGGGCTGCCAAGCACACAGGGGGCTGCAGGCGTACTCCATTCCCAGGCTTAATGTGCATATTTCACCTAAAGCAATCTACTCTGACAGAAGTATAAGGTTGCCATTTTACTGGCACTATGAAACCCATCGACTCCCTGGGAGAGCAGACCTCCTTGGCCCATGGGTAAGGCATCTATGTAGCCACTCCAGATAAAGACTCTGCTTTCTACCGTAAATTGATTTGCGCCTGGCTTTTCCTGATTTTGTGAGTTTGAAAGCAACTCTGTGCTGCCAAGCCAGAAATGGTCCACTCAGCATGATGATGTTTGAAAACACAATAATAAGCCTGGCCCTGCCTCTCAAGCCCTTGAGATATGTTAAAGTAAAAGACACAGTGCATGGGCTATCAGTGTCCTAACGAAGTGGCAGTCAGGTGAGGTTTGGCAGGGAGGGAGGCAGGAGGAAGGCCCTCACCAATTCCACTGCATCTGATTTACGACACCTTTGACAACTACATGCGAGGAGCATCAGTTAGTGAATTATTCCAGATGGCCTGACTGGTGGAGGGACTCTCTCTGCCACCACAGAGCAGGATTTACAGCTTGTGCTGTTCAGTGCTAACAGTCACAGGTAAATCCAGGACTGGAGCCGTGAGCCTCTCTGCTAAAAAACACAGCTCCCCAGGCCCTGGATCAGCACATGCCATGCAGCCCCTGTAAGCCCCAGCAGCCCCTCAGGGATACCCCATGCCCCAGCTAACACCCTTGCAGGTTTGCTCTTTTCCCCATTCCTGCAGCATAGCAGATTACAACGGACAGTTTCCCTCCATCTGCCTCAGGCGTGTGTGAATCACGGAGCCAAACGTGCACTACCAGACAGGGAAAATAGATATTAAATCACATCCTTCTTATGATGTGCCATGGTTACGTCTAGAATGATACGCCGCAGAGCACTTGAGCCCACACTCCTTTTTTTAAGTATGTTAAACTGTGCCACGTCATGTAGTTTATTGCACACTCAGCGTGTCTACCCAGAAGTGATTTTCTAGTGCTAGCAACAATTTTTTACCTGCTCGTCAGGCATAGGACTTTACTACGCCCAATGAATCAATATTGTTCCCACTGAGAAGGAGGCAGGAAGCCTCCATGGCTGTTGAAGCATTCCCAGTCAGCTCAAGCCACTATATCTAAAGACTTTCTGACTACATTTGCATGAAGTGATTTCTTCCCTCTTATTTCTCCTTGAGTTATTTTTTGTATTTCACCCCTAGATATTAATGACATCCTTTCCATGCCCTGGGAGCAACTCAGGAAGCTTGAGGACAGCAAGCTTGCACTTTTCTGGTTGTCCTCAGTGGATTTACCTGGCCAGTGTTATGAAAGTGAATTAGAATCTTTAGTGTAAATACAAGATTCTGGATGCACACATCCTTTGCATTCAAAGGAAGAAAACAGCTGTCAATACCTATAGAGCTGTGGAAAAGTACTAATCTTCAGAGCTCTCATAATCTCCAGAAGCAAAGCTGGAAGAGAGGGGTGCATGTCAGAACCAAGAGGAGAAATATGCAAACGAGAAGGCAAATTTGAGACAGAGGGCTGACGTTTTCTACTTGTGCTTCCCTCCATGCATGCAGGAAGTTAAGGAAAAAGAATTATCATTTCTCCCCACATTTGTCCTGCAGCAGTCTGTGTCCTGGATTGTGGTGTCTGCTTACTAGTAGAAAAGACAATAGAGCTGCAGTTTCATTGTAAAGTGTATCAAGAGAAAAGACACAGCACCAAATAACAAACTTAAATGGTTGTCAAGTATGTGGTAAATCATGAAATGACACCAGCCAACAGTTAGCTACATCTGGCCTAAAGGACTCATAGCTCGGATAGGGAAATAACGCAGGTACTGATATGCCAAATTACCATCATCAGCATGATGGTGAAGCAGAGAGTTAAACTGATTTCTTCAGAGGGGCTGCCTTGCATGATGCATTCATGAGATGATGGGATCTGACAAGTTAGTGAGTGCTTCACCCCTCCTCTACTGGTGGAGACTTTCTTCCTGCTTCTCAGCAGAGACAGCATTGATTTGCTGAGCTCAGAATAAACCTGTGGGTGAGAGCTGTTGTGCTTTCATACACAGCACCTGTCTGAGATGTGTCTGTCCCAGACATCATTTTGGGAGAGAAAACCCTTCTCACTCAGGCTGTAATCCAGTATGGTCAGAGATGTCCTGGGCTAGAAAAGGGAAAGAAGAGGAGCAAAGCAGGTCATAACATGAAGATTCGTAGAGGTAAACCATCAGCACACAAAAACTGTCATGGTATGTGAAGCTAACCCACAGTGTTACAGGGCACAGCATTACACCTTTCAGAATCAGCATCAGGCAGCGCTGAGTAGTACGTATCATGGGCAGCTGCCTAGGTAATTGCTAGCTAGAGGTGGTGAACTGGCACATTAAATGAATAATACACAATTCCCTTTGCACCCCGAATGGTTCTTCATAGCAGGAGGCTAGGTAGGGCACAATTAGAGGACAGACCCTCTTCTGAGCTGCCCAGACACCTTGGATATGTGTGTCTCAAAAAATTGGTTAGGTTAACTGGGTAACTCTTCTGCAGTTCAAGCTCCATCTGTTACGAAGAGTTTGATGATAATGGACAAAAACTGGAGCTGAATGAAAATAATTTGGCTGGCAGAATACCACTGAATGGGTTTGTCCCAAGACACTGAGGTTTGTTCAGAAAGGAAACTCTGCAATTTCTTCTTCTCTAGCACATTGCCCTACCAGCCCAGAGCACTGCAGATTAATTCCTCTTAATTTGCACTGATCTATGTCAATAATGAGTAGCACATTACTAGAATATTATATGAACAACTGTTTGACTGGAGAAGTATAACCTCCAACTCTAACAGACAATTCTAGCTAAGCATCAAGTATCATCTGGCAGACACGGCATGTGAAACTACTGTATGGTGAGGATCCATCCAGATAAAGCACTATGCTCCAAGTTCTGCACTGGCATGTGAAAAAACATCTCCTTGTCCTGAGGACAGGCAGTACACCCCTATATGAAAAGAGGCATGGACCATAATGCGTAGTTTGATTTCACAACTGTCAAATTGTGAACAACACGTAAACAGCATTCTAGCCAATCCTTTTTTCATCTCTAAGGATTTCTTAAAGAGTTTTTTGTTCTGCAGAGAATTAACATGGATCTTGTGTGGAAAGAAGCAGGTGGAATATGAGTGTGTGTATACAAGCATATGCGCGTGGTGCTCATAGGTTGGGGGTTTGACAGCAATGGGGTCTATTTATATGGGGACAAGGAAAATATGTTTTCTTTGCTCCCTTCAGAAGCAAATGAGCAGTGAGTGGGTGGGAGACGTAGGGAGCGCATCTGTCTCTAATCATCTATGTGCTGCATGGCTGAGGGAGTATGCCGAGAGGGATGATGCTGCTTCCACAGCCCAGCATATATGTGTTGTGCTGCATTTCTGAGGCAAAGTGCCCATGGCGTATCTCCTGCCATGGCTTGTCCATTTTTCCTAGGCTGGGGCTGGGCAAAGTGCATGGTCCAGGCACCTACATAATCACAGCGATTGCATGACAAAGACTCAAAAGCAGAAGTTTGCAAGAGGCCAACAACCTGATATACTTTTTCTTGATTTGTTATTAAACTAGTCTTACTATCGCACCATAACAGACACTACTGATGCCATACCCTACACTCCTAAATCCACAATATTCTTTCACTCCCTAATGAATAAATTCTTTTAAAAAAGAGGGTGGACTTCAGCAGCACTGATGGGCTACAGATAGCTACCTCAGTGGAGAAACTGTCCCATATGGTTTGTAATCCATAGGGGCAGGTGGGGCAATATGCAGCAATATACTTGAGACAGCAGAAGACCACCTGGAAAGAAGAGCATAGGCAAAGAGAAGGAGCAATATACCTGAATAAGCAAAGATAGCTAGGCAAAAATGCAGTGTAGGGCAACTCCCAAATGTCTGAATATACAGAGAAAGGAAGATGAATTTTGCTTAGGCAAATACGAACTCTTCAGCTAGAGTAATTCACATTGAAGGAAAAAGATCAAAGAAAACCAGTGAAATTAGTCAGCTGAATTGTATATGTTACTGAGTAAAGACTAAGGAAACTCTTACAGATGACAGTAGAAAAACTTTCTAGAGATCAAAGTTTAGCTAGAGATAAAAGACAGAACAACAAAATAACGTTTTGTAATTTCCTCCCTAACCCTGATAACATTCTCCATGCATTATTTATGAAGAGACCAGCAGGCCTTTTGGGGGGGAGAACATGTTAGATGCATCTTTGAAGCATTTAGAAATTTCAGAAAGCATTCCAGTTGCAGTGGTCCCTGGCAAGCTTGCTATCAATTTCAACAGCATCAGAATTGGGTACATGGTAAATTCAACAATGAAAATAAACCAGACACTTTTAGTTCCTTATGGTGTGTCCCAAATAGCTTATAAAACACAAATGCTTCCTCAGTCATTAGGGATGAACAGGTCCCCTGGCATCCTAAATAGAATGCAAAGTGTGGATCAAAATGGGTAATAAATTGAATTAATGTGCCAAAGACATAGGCTGATGTCAAACTGATGTTAAGGGACTGACTTATATTGAACTTCTCCTTGGAGACAGCAACATAGGGAAATGGTTAGCGCTCCATTTCTAGCACAGCTACCAAGCAGTTTGTTGCCATGCTACTGTATCTAGGTGGCATCTAACTGGCACACATAAAAGAAAATCTTGGTTCTCAGTGTCAGTCCTTGGCTGGGACGCTAGCAGGAGCCTCGCATACATCAGCTGAGTGAGCTGTCTTCCTGCAGTTGTGACCTGGACCAGAGGAAGCTGAGGACATGCCACACAGCGGTATCACTCCCTCACCATGGCACACTCCTGTGATGACTACTTCACTCTCTGCATTTGCACTGTAAGAGAGTGTGGAGCTGAGCCATGTGCTAGATGCCTTTCACATCCCTCTGTGCCTGAACTCTCATTTTCTGTATAACTGAACACATTTAGCATATAAATGTGCCTCTGGGGAAACAAAATGGAAGGTGGAATTTGCCAGATGAAACTTCACAACAGCAAATTTAAAGGATGCTGGGAAACCTTTTGAAAGGGAAGGTAGTAAACAGCTGAAAATGGAGAAAAACACATTATGGAAACAAACTGGAGAGGTAGAAAACAAAAATAACTAAATGGTTGGATGACTGAAGGTTAAGAAAATGTTCCTGTTGAGTTAGATGAAAGGAATGGAAGTAGTCAGCAGACTCTCCTTCATCTGGAGCTCACCCTTTTTCTCTGTATTTCCCTAATTCAGGCAAAAAGTTGTAGAAGTGCCAGTGCTGGAGATATGCAAGGCTGGGGGCATATCTCCTGACACAATGAGAACTAGACCCATGTCTGCAGTGAACTTTCAAACTTTCAAATCTAGAAAGTCTAAAACCTGCACTATCCATTTTTTCCCCAACTGAACATGCATTTTTATGGCTTTAGCAGTTCCTCTTCACACTGAAGAAATTATACAAAAAGCTGCAGATATTGAGCAACTCACAGGTTAGGCTGCACTTCCAGATGCTCACATGCTTTCCAGCCCACAGTGTTTTGGGGGTAGCATCATGGCTGGATGCAACACTACAATGCACTGTACCGCAAGCACTTGACTAAAAATAACAATGGTGCCTGTCTATGGGCTTCATGAACAGTGATCGGAAACACTCTTTACAACTAGCCCCTCTCTGGTATTTCGTGGGTCAGCTTGGGCTCAGGCTGAGTGATGGCAATGCCAAACCTCCCCTGGAGTTTCTCCAAAATCAACTGTGTAGTGTATACTGCCTAACGTGGAGAGAAGAAACACCACAGAAAGGTAATCCATGAAAAGAAAATTAAGCTTGGCTTGCTTCTTTATGCTACAAAACACAGTTCTCCCCCTACTATGGGCTGGATAATATTTGCAGTTGGAGAGAGACGTGCTCTCCAGGAGCTGTGAGAAGAGCAGTGAGCCTGGCAGGGCAAAAGCATTAAAAGGGCTGCTGCCTTCGCCCTGCCTGAGGAGAGCAAGCCAGAGGAGGAGCCCGAATTCAGTCATTCTAGGTGCTTTTGCAGGAGCTAGAATACACTGACCCCATAAAACACCATCAACTGCATGTGACAAGCTGACTAGACAAAAGATCCAGAAGGGAGTGGTTTCTGAGCATTCAGAAAAGTCTGACACCTCACCATTATCATCTCAATAAAATGTAGCAGAAAAAAGAGTAAGAAAGTCCCCAGAGCCTCCACAGCTACTTTATTAGGCAGCCAGAGAAGCTGCTGCCCTGGACAGTGCATCCTCATGCCCCAGAGAGTGCCAGGGCCAAGGAGTGATGGCAGGTGCACAGCTGCCCGTGCAGCATGGCTCCTCTCTGCAGCTGTGGGGGAACGCAGGCAGTTTTACAGGCTTGTTTTACACAATCTTTACAAAATCCAGTGAGCGAGGGGGTGGTGGGGCCCGAGGTCAGCATGAGGGACAGGGACAGCCCCCAGGGTGAGGCCATTGAGGCCTCCTGAATATCTCACCATACCACTGCTTTCCAGCCACCAGGCCCTGGCCCGTGGCGCCGCCGTCTTGGATCCCACCTCAGCCCCGGCAGTGTACAAATGTTTTCTGTTGCGTTCATGGGCATAGTCTCAGAGAAATCTTTAGGTGTTATCCTAGACAAAAGGCTTAAGCTACTTTCAGCAACCCGTGCTGGCTCTCAGAGAGCTTGGACAGGAGCAGTGCAGCCCATCTGGCTGGCTATGTGAAGGCAAGGACAAGCTGTTAAGATGGAGGCTCTGACCTCTGCCCACAGGGCTGGGGTGAGCAGAAGGGATGGCCCAGTGGCAGATTACTTATAAACACACAACTTTGAATAAATACATTACCTAACCTGCAGGAAATATATTCCAGCTATGGCAGTATTAAAAATCCCTTTATATTTACCTGGCCACCTTTTAAAAATGTGTTGAAAGTAATAAATACCAGTGAAGGTCACAGTATCATTAAGAGGGAAGGAGTCTAGGTTTCAATTGGGAAAGAGGGCTCGGGGAAGTCCTGGAGAAGAAAGTCATCCTGATCTTGCCAACCTGCAGGAACCAAGTACAGTGCAGATCCAACCAGGAACACTGCAAAAAAGACCTTCACCCCACAGTGGGCTGAGGACAGCTGATGTGGATTGATTTAAGTTATATGCTATTAAAAGCCCTTCTGAATGATTACAAGCTATTATGTGGCTTCAGACTTAAGCACTTTTAAAATGCATATTGTTTAATTGGCATATCATTATAACACCTTTCTAGCCATTACTGTTGCTCATATTGTGACAATCTGAATACATAGTTGTCATTATGCTAGTAACTATACAGATAACACATACAAGAAAAGGAACAGAGAGGATACCATTCATGGCATAGAAATGGCATCTCAGCCTTAATGATACCAGTACAATTTGTGCTGCTGCAATGCATGTCACCTTAATCCATAGCTGAGTGACTACAGGGGTGCATATTTCTAGCATGATGTTAGTAACAATCCTTCCGCTTCCAGAAATGCACTGGTGCTATACCACTGCATATATCAAGGCTATGGCTACAGTTTGCTTCTGTACTTCCCACCCATTTTCTCTAATCTTTCTGTCTGGGTCCCCGTATCAACTGTGAAACTAGAGGACATCAGAGGACATACCACTACTACATTATGACCCGCTGAAGAGAGGAAGGCTCGGCTATATTTTAATCAATGTTCCATAGAGAGAGTTCTGTGTTGGCAAATAAGTCCTTATACATTTACCTGTCATAAGATTGCCATATATTAACATGGTAATGATGATACATTTCAGCAATTTTTTTCTTCCTTTGCTGATCACATATTCCTAATTCCTCTTTAGCTTGACTCTCCTTAGTGTGCAAATTCTAATTTGCAATCTTAAAATACAAATTCTGTTTGTGAAGATAAGATTTTGTAAATATTATATCTCCCCTGGAAAAGGAGGAAATTATTTTATGTTCTCTTAAACAATTTATTTAGATAATATCAAGTCTGCTCCAGGTTAAAATTTTTGAGATGTAAATATGTTTTAATATGCCATACTTATACCGAGTATATTATAAACATTTGTGCTATTTTAGGCATTTTAGAAGTTGGTATATTTCAACAATACTCACAGTAAAAGACACATTGCAGTTAGAAAAGCAATATTAGATCATAGAAAGGGAAAAGTTAAAAAAGAATTAAACATCTTAAAAACAGATATTCAGGCTGCAACTATCCTGAAGGGCACGTGATCTGTGAGTGATTCCATCCTGTCCCCAAGCTGCCCAGCTCAAAGGACCAGCTGCAACACACCCTGCCCATTCAGGGGGTTTCCCTCCAGTGGAAACCAAACAACAGGGCATAGCACAGGAAAAGGAATGGTATCCACACCTCATACCCACATTTCAGCCTGGCTTGCTGTCAGGACGTTGTGAAGACATTCACCCAGGCAGAGCAGACTGGGTGATGGGAAGTGGTCTCAGGTGGAACCGTTCTGAATGTTAAACTTGCACCTTCCATGCTAGACAGCTTGATGGTGTGCACTGAGAGTACCAAGTACTGAAATACTGAGTTTGTTTCAGCTGTCTATCAGAGAACAGGAGGAGGGAAAGAGTGAGGGAATGCCCCTGAAGGAGAGGAAAATGGGTGGAAGTTTTGCTCCAGTATAGTACTGACAAGGGGGATAAGATGAGGAAGGTTTAGAGCTAGAGGGGCCAAAAAACTCCAGTTGAGAGTACTGCGGCAATATCTAGAAGATAGAAGGCTGCCACTGAGGTCCACAGTAGCCGGGAGCCAAGAGCAGCTGCTTCTCATGTGGACGAGAGCCCAGCACAGCAAGACATGGGAGATCCTGGCTTCTCCGACCCAGGACCTTAGCAGCAGGGAGAAGCTAGCAGCATCTCCTACAAGAGCATTATCCTGCCATGATAAAAAGCAGTGGCTTTGTTGAGTTCCTAGCTCAGCTGGAGCAAGAAAGGGCCAGTTGAAACTGGCAAATCAACAAATGGTTACGGGGCTGGTGCCACAGCCAGGGGTTCATCTGCTGAGAACATGGGACTCACTTTCAGAAACCTGGTCTGTTGGGGGGTGATGGGGTCCATCTGTCAGAGAAGGGAAAAACCACCTTCAATCATAGGCTTGCCAAGCTTGTGAAGAAGGCTTTAAACTAAAGTTTCCGGGGGAGGACAACCTCAATCCATCCCACTCCTAACAGTTCAATGCCAGTGCCAGTAATAGATGGTCAGAGCCTGGAGAGGGATCACAAGTCAGCAGGAGAGTGCTGGAAGAGCAGCACAAAGCAATTCCAGCCACTCCAGCCAGTAAGTCAGCTTCATTGGGGGCCCAAATTAAATACCACTAGGCAAACACAGGTAGCATGGGGAATAAACAAGAGGATTTAGGAATGTGCACACACCTACAGGGCTATGATCTTACTGGCGTCACAGAGACATGGTGGGATGGCTCCTACAACAATGGAAGGATACAGGCTCTTTATGAAGGACAGGCAGAGGAGATGAGGAAGGGGTGTTGTCCTCTATGTTAATGACCAGCTGGAGTGCATGGAGCTCCGCCTGGGGATGGATGAGGAGCTGACCTAGAGCTTATGGGTCAGGATTAAAGGGAGGGCAGGGACAGGGGACATTATNGGCAGGGACAGGTGACATTATAGTGGGGGTCTGCAACAGGCCACCCAACCAGGAGGACCGAGCACATGAGGCCCTCTATAGACAGATAGCAACAGCCTCACATTCACAAACCCTGGTCCTCATGGGGGACTTCAGCCACACCAATATCTGTTGGAGGGACAACACAGCAGGGCATAAGCAATCCAGGACGTTCCTGGAATGCACTGATAACTTCCCTCTCCAAGTGTTAGAGGAGCCAATGAGGAGAGGTGCTATGCTGGACCCTGTTCTCACCAACAAGGAGTGGCTGGTGAGGAATTTGTAGCTCAAGGGCAGCCTTGGCTGCAGTGACCATGAGACGGTGGAGTTCANGCACAGTGATCTCGCTGCCCTGGACTTCAGGAGAGCAGACTTTGGCCTCTTCAGGGATCTGCTTGGTAAAGGACCGTGGGATAAAGCCCTGGAGGGAAGAGGGGCCCAAGAAAGCTGGTTAATATTCAAGGGTCACCTCCTCCAAGCTCAGGACTGATGCATCCCAACAAAGAGGAAGTCAGGCAAAAATGCCAGGAGGCCTGCATGGATGAACAAGATGCTCCTGGACAAACACAAACACAAAAAGGAAGCCTAGAGAGGGTGGAAGCAAGGACAGGTAGCTTGGGAGGAATACAGAGAAATTGTCTGAGCAGTCAGGGATCAGGTTAGGAAAGCCAAAGCCCTGATAGAATTAAATCTGGCCAGGGACATCAAGGGCAACAAGAAAAGCTTCTATAGGTACACTGGTGATAAAAGGAAGACTAGGGAAAATGTGGGCCCTCTCCAGAAGGAAACAGGAGACATGGTTACCAGGGACGTGGAGAAGGCTGAGGTACCCAATGACTTTTTTGCTTCATTCTTCACTGGCAAGTGCTCCAGGCACACCACCCAAGTCGCAGAAAGCAAAGGCAGGGACTAGGAGAATGAAGAACCACCTGCTGTAGCAGAAGATCAGGTTTGAGACCATCTAAGGAACCTGAAGGTGCACAAGTCCGTGGTACCTGATGAGATGCATCCACGGATCCTGAGGGAACTGGCAGATGAAGTGGCTAAGCTGCTATCCATAGTATATGAGAAGTGGTGGCAATCCAGGGAAGTTCCCAGTGACTGGAAAAGGGAAACATTTCTAAAAAGGGAAAAAAAGGAAGACCTGGGGAACTACAGGCCAGTCAGTCTCACCTCTGTGCCTGGCAAGATTTTGGAGCAGATCCTCCTGGAAACTATGCTAAGGCACATGGAAAATAAGGAGGTGATTGGTGACAGCCAACATGGCTTCACTAAGGGCAAATCATGCCTGACAGATTTAGTGGCCTTTTATGTTGGGGTTACAGCCTTGGTGGATAAGGGAAGAGCAACGGATATCATCTACCTGGACTTGTGCAGAGCATCTGACACTGTCCTGCGTGACAACCTCGTCTCTAAATTGGAGAGACATGGATTTGATGGATGGACCACTCAGTGGATAAGAAGTTGGCTGGATGGTCGCAGTCAAAGAGTTGTGGCCAACAGCTTGATGTCGAAGTGGAGACGAGTGATGGGTGGCATTCCTCAGGGGTCGGTATTGGGACCGGCGCTGTTTAACATCTTTGTCAGTGACATGGACAGTTGAGTGCACCCTCAGTAAATTTGCCGATGACACCAAGCTGTGTAGTGCAGTCAACATATTGGAGGGAAGGGATGC
>VYZV01014302.1:519-19089 GCA_013401275.1 Pandion haliaetus | reverse complement strand
AAAAAAAAAAGAAAGAAAAAAGAAAAAAAAAATCAATTTTGAAATCAATAATATGCTCTTTTGCCCAAACAGCTTTGCTTAACAAAGAGTGAGCATTCCATAAAACAAGTCTGGGCTTTGGATTCAGATCATTAGCTATGATTCCCATTATACTGTAGGTGCCACAACAAAAGGGATATATACTTGTCTTTTCGGCTTTGCTTTACCGGTTTTAGATTTAGGAACCTAAACTTCCTACCATGTTGTCTGACCAGTTAGCAGGTGTGTTCATTCATCTGAGACAAAATAGTAGTTGCATAACAAATAGATGACATGTTGTGATCATGTTTTAGAATCCATTTTTAAAGCTATCACTATAACAATACAGAATTCTATTTTCTTTTCTTTTCATATAAAATTGTAGTGGTTTTGGCCAGGATGGAGTTCATTTTCTTCATAGCAATTCATATGGTGCCGTGTTTTGGATTTGTGATGAAAACAGTGTTGATAACACAGCAGGGTTTTTAGCTATTGCCGAGCAGTGCTTGCACAGCGTCAAGGTCTTCTGTTTCTCACACTGCCCTGCCAGTGAGAAGGCTGGGGGTGCACAAGAAGTTGTGAGGGGACTCAGCCGGGACAGCTGACCCCAGCTGACCAAAGGGATATCCCATACCATTTGATGTTGTGCTTGGCAGTGGTGAAGCTGGGGGAAGAAGGAGGAAAGGGAGATATTAGGAGTTATGCTATTTGCCTTCCCAAGTAACCAGTATGTGTGATGGAGATGATTAAACACTTGCCTGCCAACAGGAAATATTGAATAAATTCCTTATTTTGCTTTGTTTCCAAGTGCAGCTTTGATCCCCCTGTTAAACTGTCTTTATCTCAACCCATGAGTTTTCTCACTTCTACCCTTCTGATTGTCTACCCCATCACACCGCAGGGGAGCGAATGAGGGGCTGTGTGGGGCTGAGCTGCTGGCGGGGGTTGACCCACAACAGAAGTCAATGTACCTATGCTGGATGCAGGTTCCATACCTGGAGTTATATTAGTTTATTTTCTTTTTATAGGTTAAATTCCACTCCTCTTTCCAGTACAGAGCAAACCAAATTCTGGTAAAGGGTAGAATATATAATAACATCATAGTCCTGCAAAAGTAGGCTGCTTCTAATCCTTAGCTGTTTGAAGGAACACCAGATCTCAAGCACCATTGTGTAAAACTTATTCTTCCTTTAAGAGTCTATTATTAGACCTTATTGCAGTAAAGTCTTACCTTGTAGATGGCTGTATTTCTATAACTAAACATATTAGACTGGTTGGTTGGCTGCTGTGTATTACTTTAGCTCCATAAAGTGGACTTCATTTAATTTTGAAAGTATTTATTACTTCTGGAAAGAGAAAGGATAGATCCTGTTTGTCACTTTTCTATCCTTTGTATTGTTTATATTTTGTATTATTTTGGTAATAATTCACTCCTGGTCATCTTGAGACTCAGTAATTATTTCCTAGTTGTTATGATAAGGACAAGAATCCCACCACCCACATACACATGAAATGAATAATTTAAGTTGCATTCTTGTATTTTAAATTTCAACGAGTATCAGTGAACATATCACTTTATTACGGTCTTCCTGTTTATCCAATTCATAATAGTAATAAGTGGAAGAAACAGTAAATTAATCTCAGGTAGATACTACTGAATCTAGCTCTAAGACAGCATTACTTGAAGAACAGAAAAGATATTTGTAAGAGAAAGTCATTACATTAAGGTAGTGTTGGACAAATTATCTTATTAATGGTTAATACCTACAGGGAGTTTGCATTTGTAAAACACTGAGGAATGATGAAAAGAAAAAAAAAATCAGAGATCCAACTTGGTTGAATCATAAGCAGGAGTAAACACCCACAAAATGTTCTTCAATAATCTGAAAGAGTGGGAAGAATGCTTGTAAAGGTCATCTGGGGTATGACTGTTTTAAAAAGTGTTGGAATGACACTTTGAAATGAAAATTTAGGATTAAAGTAGGAGGAAGCACCTTCCAATGGAAAAAGCTTTACATTTCACTGATTTTAGTGTTCCAAGATAAATTGTGAAATCAAAGCTATCTCTGCAAACATTTCATTTTAAAAATAAGCCAAAATCAACATATTATTAATTTATTCCAAGGGAGGGGGAAGCTGCCCACAAATCCTCTTCAAATTTTCACGTGGAAGGAAGAGATCTCTCACAGGTAGGATTCCAGCATCCCTCCTAGAATTGCACTGAAATGGAGAGGACAGGGGCTGGACTGGCTTTTTCTATCTGGCAGAGTGTTCATGTTCTGTGACAGATCCTAAAAGAACAAGAAATACTAGCTACTTAATGTGTAGTCATTTTCTCCATATAATCACTGAGAAGTGAAAAAGAAGATCAGGCAGGGTGAGATGAAGCATCCACCTCCATAGCACCATGGGAAAGAGGAAAACAGGAGTCAAAAAGTTGTTGAGCAATTTAGAAAAAGACAGGGAAAAGGAGAAGCTGAGAGGTGACTACTGAGTTGAGCTTAATAGATGGGTCAAACAGGGCTAGATTAATCCCAGGCAAGTGGATTTGCTTTAGTTAGATAGAACAGTGGCAACATTAGATGACTACGTCCTGCATATCTTTAAGTGACACTCAATTTCCCATGCTCGGTAAAGCATGCTGTGCAAGGGCATTTTCCTGGTGTTATTTTCTTTGTTTGCTTTTTTTTATACTAAGTCACAATCCTTCCAAAAGAAAAAAAAAAAAAACAAAAAACAACCCACAGTTCATACTCCTTTTGTGCGAATTTGGTGGGGTGTAATGGCCACCTTCTAGACCCTAAATCCAGTTCAGTTTTTAGCCACACAATAGATTCTCCTTCCAAACCAAGCATGTCATTGGACTGATGACGTGACATCTGCAGAAACAGCTTTGCATGTTTTCATTGAGGGCAAACCTTTCCCTCACATCTTGCCTCTAGAATTCTGAGAAACAGTGAGGACTCAAAGCACAGAAACAAAATGAAAGTCTTTCTCCCCTGGGCTGTCAGCTCTCACTTTCTGGCACTGGAGCAGTATGGAGCAGATTTGAATGCAAAGGATTGAGAGACAAAGAACCATAAACTATACATCAGAAGTGTGAGAGTCCTAAATTCTGGCTTGATTTGCATAACTTACTATTAAAAACTAGGGGACACACAATGTTTGTGGATTAGAGGAAAACAAATATTCTTTTATTCAGGAAATAGTATTTGTTCTGCGAATGGAATAAGGCTGTAGCTCTGAAATTCTGGACTGCTTTGTTCTAGAGGTAAACCTCAGGAAAACTTTGCAAGTATATCAGCTAAGTCAGCATGAAATAACTAAATAAAAAATAATTCCTTTAAGAGATTTCCCATTTTTGGTGGATTAGCTTTGTACCTTGACTACAACGTATCAGATTTAGGCATGTTGTTTAACATTTATAGGTAAAGTAACCTTTATTAGTAACTTTGTAATAACACCAAGAAAAGAAGGGCCAGTGTTCCTCTTGTACTGAATTAATATTCCTGAGGAAGTTGCCACTGCACAAACCTGAAGCACTTCTTTGGAATTTGTGCTCCAGAACAGAGGGATAGATCTCATTTAAATTGTTGACTACATGTATACATTTCATATGGGCATGATTTACTAACAAGACTTTTTTCCGGTTTATTTTGCAGGTATTTAGAAAGTATTGTTTACAGGCCACTCTTCATCTCCTGTTTATATTGAATGCTTAGAAGTTTATTTCAAATTCTTTTAAATCTACTATTCTTAAACTCCTAATCCCTTACGTTCCTAAAAAATCAAAAAAGTCAAACTTGTTATGAGAGTTAAACTTCCAAACACTGATTCTGTTAGAAAGATAAACAGCCAAAATTGTCACTGTATTTCCCATACATAAATATCTATATACAAAGAGCAAATACTTTTTCAGCCTATTCAATTAAAAAAAAAAAAATTCCAAATGTAACCATCTATTGTCAACCCTGTTTTCAAGTTCCTGGATCGTTTCCGTGTTCTTCACGTAAGTTCTTTCCCTTCATTACTAAACTAAATCATAGAATCATAGAATCATTTAGGTTGGAAAACACCTTTAAGATCATCAAGTCCAACCATCAACCATGTCCACTAAACCATGTCATGAAGTGCCCTGGCTACATGCTTTTTGAATACCTCCAGGGATGGTGACTCCACCACTTCCCTGGGCAGCCTGTTCCAATGCCTGACAACCCTTTCAGTAAAGAAATTTTTCCTAATATCCAATCTAAACCTCCCCTGTTACTTCTCTGCAAATTAGAGCTCATCTCCCAGCTGCTGGCACACACACACCTGCTCATTTGGTTATCTGCAAAGCAACACTTCTTNGCTCCAGCACCTCAATGTCTTTCCTGTAGTGAGGGGCCCAAAACTGAACACAGTACTCAAGGTGCGGCCTCACCAGGGCCAAGTACAGGGGGACGATCACTTCCCTGCTCCTGCTGGCCACACTGTTTCTGATACAGGCCAGGATGCCGTTGGCCTTCTTGGCCACCTGGGCACACTGCTGGCTCATATTCAGCCATCTGTCAACCAGCACCCTCAGGGCCTTTTCCACCGGGCAGCTATCCAGCCACTCTTCCCCAAGCCTGCAGCATTGCATGGGGTTGTTGTGACCCAAGTGCAGGACCTGGCACTTGGCCTTGATGAACCTCATACAGTTGGCCTCGGCCCAACGATCCAGCCTGTCTGGATCCCTCTGTAGATCCTTCCTACCCTTGAGCAAATGAACTCTCCCTCCCAGCTTGGTGTCATCCACAAGCTTGCTGGGGGTGCACTCAATCCCCTCGTCCAGATCATTGATAAAAATATTAAAGAGGACCGGCCCCAGTACTGAGCCCTGGGGAACACCACTTGTGACCTGCCACCAAGTGGATTTAACTCCATTCACCACAACCCTCTGGGCTCTTCCATCCAGCCAGTTTTTTACCCAGAGAAGAGTACACTTGTCTAAGCCATGTGCTGCCAGCTTCTCAAGGAGCGTGCCGTGAGAGACAGTGTCAAAAGCCTTACTGAACTGGAGAAATTTCCCTGAGCTATATAAGTTGGCACACTGATAGATAGGCATTTAAGATACTGTCACATTCCAGTCAATTAAAGTATTATCCTATTAGTTTTTCAAAATGCCAGTCATATCACCCCTCTGATTTTATTCACCGTTCTTAAGCTGAAGAATAGAATTAACAGAAAATTATTGTCTGTCCTGAAGAAGTTCACTTACTGACAGTAACACCACTTGCGTTTGTCCAGCATTTGCCTTCACAGCACATCTTATGTTGCTGGGTTTGGGACCTGCAGATAGTTCTAAATGTCAGGCAGCAGCTGGAGGGCCCATTTGAACTCTTCTTTTTCCCAGTGACATAATTTAGTGTTTCATAACATCCAGTCTTCAGTATTACACCCGTTAATATGTTTAATGTTGATTCTGCTTTGAGCAGGATGTTGAACCTGATGATAGCCTGAGGTCTGTCCCAATCTATATGGTTGGAAGTTTAGATATGGTGCAGAACAATTGTGAAATCAGGATCAGAAAGGTCTTATGTTTTCTATTTGGCAATATTTAGAACTTCATTATTTAGAAATATTGAAGCATGCCCGACATAGTTCCAATACTGCTTATATTTTAATTTTTTCTAATACACGCTGTGGTACTCCTTGAATAATTCATGCTCACTAAAAAGCAAAGGCAGGCACATATTAATGCCAATCTGTCTGTGTGTTTCACCGCTGCTCAAAAAACAAACATGTAATTCCTGATTCTATTTCCCATACTGATTTTTCCTTTGAGTACAAGGGAAGAGTTTTCATTTACGTTGTTGAAAAAGACATCAAAATCAAGCGCTTATTATTATTTGTAGACCACAGTGACATACAAGAAAAGAAATACGAATCCCTAGCCTTGAAGTGACTGGAATTATTTTTATTTTTTGTTAAGTGAAAATTTCACAGGAGCCATTTGATGACCTGTTATGTTTGTCACAAAATAACCATGAATTTTGAACAAGGATATTAACACAGGTAACTTCTGAGCACACTATGGCCAAATCACCCATATGCAGTAAAAAATTGTTAGTAACAAGGGAGAAGAGAGTATTATTGCCTTTCAAGAGCACAATTTTTACAAGACTGGGAGGATGGGACATAGTATATATTCGAAAGCACTAGTAACTGGGCCAGATTAGTGTTAGCTCAAATCCCACTGCTGCCCCCCTGCCCCGCCAAAACAAACAAACAACAAACCTGGAATCAGTATGAAGTGAAGTTCTCAGCTTAATGGAGAAGTTTAGAGTGGTTTAATCCTGCCTATTGGTGTGGGAAAGACAGATGGACTCCTCACTGTCTCTCCCTAAATACTCATTTCAAATATTGTGTTCTGGTTTACATACACAATACCCTCTGCGGGGAGGACACCATTTCTTGTCCTCCCATTGGCACATCAGGCAGAAAAAGACATAAATTAAATAAATACCACCACCACAGCATGAATTCCTCTTTCAGGAGCTCCCAAGGACTGAGCACATGCATGTCATGGGATGGGAGGATTAATATAAAATTCTTTATAACAATCTTCTAGAGAGCCTCAGGTTTCCAAAAATGTTCCAGGGGATGATTATCGTCTCAGAGAATTTCCTCTCATTAGACACAACCCCTCAGCAAACTCTTCCTGTAGTGAAGGCTATTTTTCAAACCTCAGGGTAGGGACAATTTTTCTCGTTCCCTCCCTCAGGGAATTTACTGCTCATGAAAGTGCTGGCTCAACAGTCCTAAGGTTGAAGTTGTTATCCACAACATTAATGAATAATGCAACATAGCCTCTAAAAGTGTTTCTGTGAAATGAATGGGGTTATTTGGGTCATACCAGAACTGCTAAGCAAATTATATTTTTTATAGGAAAAGTCCTTTCTATAATGAATACTACTAGGCTGTAGAATAGAAGGAAAATATATTAATTTGATTTTTTTTACACTTATATATCTGAGAACAACTTTGCCTTTGATTTAGAAAATACACTGTGAGACAGATGCTGCATTTCTGCCTATTTTTGAAAGGCAGCTTGTTATTAACAGCATTGAGATAAGGAGTGGTGGGGATTACTTTTTTTTTTTTTTTTATGGATGCTATCTAGAGTGGAACAACAAAAATGCCTTCTGCTTTAATGCAAACAGGTTATGCAGCTACAGACCCAAATAAAAAAAATCTCACAATTGCTATATTGTAATGTAAAAAATGTATGTGTATTTCTAGACCACAAGTAGTTCCTCCTGGGAGTTTTTTAGTAAGCAACTCAGGAGAATCCAGTTCAGATTTTTTATGGTAAGATTATACGAAGGCATATTTATGTGATAAAAAAAAAGGAAGAATGGTAACTTCAGTGATGTAGAAAACATTACTGACATCAGAAAAAAATGCAAAGTTGACTGTAAAAATTTATATTCCTTGCTTTTCAAACATTCTAAAACCAAAATTCAAATCTCACCTGAACCAAAATCTGTGTATATTAACTGTGCTCTTTATCTCCAACACAATTCAAAGTATGTGGTTTATTCTTTACAGTTATGTTATTTCTCCCAATCAGTTTTGATAAGATTAGAATATCCTCATGGATGAGATATGGGAATGGTACCTTTCTGGTAAAAATGCATGCCTGACATAAATCAGAGTATCTTTTATTTAAAAGGAAAAATAAATTTAGATATTAAAAAAAAATTTTAGATAAAAATGTCATAACCAACCAATATTCAACTCCCACCTTTTATAGGGAAATTCACATTTATTGAGTTCAAAATTTCACAGACAACAAAACCCTGAAGGCTAATGGATGAGGTGCAGGGGGGGTGGGGGGAAGGGTTGGCAGGGAGAGATGCAATACTCTGATTTCAAGGGAGGAAAAATAACTTTTGCTTTAAAAATAGGTATTAGGAAAAAAAATATTAAGAATCAATATAATGACAAAATAAGGGCCTAAATTTCATATGTTTTGTGCAATTCACTGGAAAATCTCTTCAGAAATATTCTGACTGTCTCCTACTCTTCTTTCAAGAAGAAAAAGAAGAGAAATCCACACAACACTTTCCTCTTTGACGTCTATATGACATTTTCTAACGAGTAGTCTTCAAGCTTCATAGATAACTTAGAGGGTAGGAAAAAGGTACAGCTTTAAGTGTTGGTAATTGGTTCAGACACAGATCAGGGTGACTATGACACCTTCCTAAATTTGTATTTTTAAACAGCAAGTAGCCTTTGAAATTAATTGATGATATTCTGGGANGAGGGGCACAAGAAGTTGGGAGGGGACACAGCCAGGGCAGTTGACCCAAACTGGCCAAAGGGGTATTCCATACCATGTGACGTCACATCTAGTACATGGAGTGGGGGTGGGGGGGAATCACTGCTCGGGGACTAACTGGACATCATTTGGCAGGTGGTTAGCAATTACACTGTGCATCATTTGTATATTCCAATCCTTTTATTATTACAGTTGTCATTTTATTAGTGTTATCTTTATCATTATTAGTTTCTTCTTTTCTGTTCTATTAAACTGTTCTTATTTCAACCCACACATTCTACCTTTTTCCTTCCGATTCTCTCTCTCATCCCCCTGGGACTGGGGGAAGTGAGTGAGCAGCTGCGTGGTGTTTAGTTGCTGGCTGGGGTTAAACCATGACATATTCGTACCTAGTAGGCAGATGACAACATCTTAGAGTTCCCAATATTGTTTGGTATTTTAAGATATGAAAGATGTTATCTGGAAAAATAGCATCCTCCAACTTCAAAAGTTACGGTTGTGTGAGCTAAACACACTTGGGATTTCAACCTGTGTTCAATAGTGCTGTAAAACTCTGAAGTTAAGATTCAAGTCCCCTGACTTAACTAGCCAAAGAATGTAAAGTAATTAGCTGCATTTTAGCCATAATGCAGTGTGGTCTAACCAAGCTTCCTGACACTCAGAGGGCAGTTCTTTAGCAAGCTAGTGCCTCCGCTTTAAAGACAATCTACCTTTTCCCTTTGCATCACTGAGGCGACATAAGGCTGAGTAACACCTCAAATCAGCCCAAATATCTTTTTTCCCTGTTTTACCACAAAGCATCACTTCATCATTATAACAGTTACACTTCCTTTTAACAACACCTTGAATGAATAACTGCACTCTGTTCATTCATCTTCTTCCTGAATATCAAGGATTACCTAGGAAACAATAGTGCAGAGGAAGCATAGATTAGCCATATCAAGCTGCAGTGTAAATTAAGGCTTTTGGACTCCCTATCTAATAAAAAGTGTGGCTCATGGCCAAACATTGTATTTATTCCAAGTACTCTCTCCATTTGAAGCCCAGGAACAAACAAAATAATCTGCTTAGTTCTTTCCAGTGTAGCAGAACTGCTAAAATGTCAACTGATAAACATCACACTGATGTTTTCGTGGACATGAAACAATATATGCGTAAGCAGAAGTCCTCTGGGAGTAGAGGGCTGCAAAGGCCAGGGTCAATAAGCTTCAAGGGATAAGGTGTGCCCATGGAACAGAACTGTATCTTAAGGGGCACAGTGTTGTGGTTTAACCCCAGCCAGCAACTAAGCACCATGCAGCTGCTCAGTCACTTCCCCCCCCACCCAGTGGGATGGGGGAGAAAATCGGGAAAAGAACTAAAACTCATGGGTTGAGATAAGAGTTTAATAGAGCAGAAAAGAAGAAACTAATAATAATAATAATGATAACACTAATGAAATGACAACAGTAATAATAAAAGGATTGGAATATACAAGTGATGCACAATGCAATTGCTCACCCGCTGACCGACGCACCCGGTAGTCCCTGAGTGGCGATACCCCCCCAGTCCCTAAAGTGTCATATGGTATGGAATACTCCATTGTCCACTCTGGGTCAGCTGCCCTGACTGTGTTCCCTCCCAACTTCTTGTGCCCCTGCAGCTTTCTTGCTGGCTGGGCATCAGAGGCCAAAAACCCTTGACTTTAGGCTAACCATTACTTAGCAACAACTGAAAACATCAGTGTGTTATCAACATTCTTCTCATACCTAACTCAAAAACATAGCACTATACCATCTACTAGGAGGACAATTAACTCTATCCCAGCTGAAACCAGGACACACAGACTCCAGGGTAACTGTCCTACCTCTTCTTGGACAGCAGATGCATTACAGTCCCTATCTCACTTCTCTAGTTCTAATTGGCAAGCCTCAAATAGGAGAAAAATAGACACTTCAGACTCAGCCACAGGTATGCTCTGAGTGTATCCCAGGATAGACCCTGCCTTTTTTGCCCCAGCAGGAGAATGTTCAGGTCCTTTCTAGCAGCTTACTACACAGCTGTAGGAAACAGTTGTAGAGACTTCGGATCACTCTGATTTTAGGATTGTTCATGGAACTGGAAAAATGCAATACTGAGAAACTGTAATGTGAAAAACAAGCTGGAAGACCATTTGAGCTATTATTGATAGATTTCTGTACACTTTCCTATCTTGCACCTTAAGTAAAATACAGTCCTAGTACATGAGCACACCTTACCCATTGAAACTCATAGATCCAGGCTTTTTGCTAAAGTCCTTTCCTAGTAAGAAAAGGGTGACAGGGCAAAATCCTTCTGATGAGGAAAGCTTCTTTTACTTAGAATTACAAAATGTAGAAGAAAGTTGTTGAGGCCCAGGGTGCGTTACGCCCCTGGGGATTTGACAGCCTGGGTTTAGGGACAACTTGGAGTAGGTGTGCTGTCTTGAAAAGACCTCTTTGAGAAAGCTTTGCTCATCAGCCCCAGTAGAGGCTCCTCACAAAGAGGTCCACTAAAGAAGCCTCAGTGTGGATCTCCATCACCAAAACACACACACACACACACACACACACAAACCTTTTCACTGGGAGACATGGCTCTGCAAATAAAACAAGCATTGACACAAATGGTCAGTGACTTCAGGGAAGAGCAAGATATACAGGCTCTCTTCATTTGGGTTAGATGTTGAAAGATGCTAGGAAATCAATAAAGTGCAACAAAACATGTTCCACTAGCCAGCCCTGTAGCAAACTACTTTGTACTGGTGCCAGGAGATTGTGCTTTGTCATCTGTTTTTGTTGTCTATCGCCAAGAAAAATTCTCTAAGCTGCTTGTTCTAAGAGTGGTAACTGCCAGCATTGACTGTAGTTATGGGGTTTCCAGACAGCTGGGATGAGATTTAAATGCTGGCATGATTAAATGAACTGAAATGGGGCATAAATAGAGGATAAGCTGGCGTAACAATATCCTGCACATGTGAACATCTTAACTACATAAAAATTTGTATGGCTACTGAATTTGGTGCATGATAGATTCTCAAGTTGAGTGAGGTTTGTAAGATGAATCAGAGATCAAAACTATGCCTAAATTCTTCCTGGATATTCAAAGAAGTCTTGTCAATTCTATTTTAACTGACCTCAACCTTTCTGAGGTTAAAAATCTGAAATGGGAAGGTAACTAAAGATCCAATCTAATAACACCTGGGCAGTTGTTGAAGGTCACTACAGACCAAATATTCATACCTAGAAAAAGTGATGGCCATACTTGCTCGCATCAAGTTTTTACCCTGGACCCACTGAGCTCAGTAATAAAACTATTGTTATAATGTTGAGTTGTTTCAATGTCACCTGGATCCCAGATCCAGATCTGTGTACAAGAAAACAACCAGAGGGCAAATAAAAGCCTTACTCTTCTGAAGTTAGTAGAGCCAGAATTTCAACAAAATCTCATGTATTAAATAAAAATTTCAATTTAAGAGTGTATCTATCATATACATTATAGACTACAGCCAACCATCATCCTGTACTCATATAGCCTGCTTGTCTCTTGAAAGGCAAACAAATGTGTGGCAAAAATTTTGATTGATTACTGATGACAGGCATATGTCTCTCCTTACAGAAGGATGAAGATTTAGGGAAAGTAAGCCAAATACCCATAATATGTTTACAGTGCATGTATTTTTTTCTATATACCCCCAAACTAAAACTCAAATAATATATAAAGATACATCATGGATATGTCTTGCTTTAAGAAGATGAGATTTAAATGAGTATGGTTTAGATAGAACAGACCAGTCAGATCAATCCAATATAAAAGAAAGAGAAAGTGTTGCACAAAAGTTAGTGAACTTGAAAACAGGAATATGCAAAAGTTTCACACAGTTAATTCATGTATTGTAACAGTAATTTGACATTATTTCAATTTATTATCTATTCAACGTATCTACTGTGTCCTTCTTTATTAAATCGTGGTCTACTTGGAAAAATAGCTGCCTCTGACCTATAATGATATTTCAAAGGCTGAAGAATAATTATTAGAATAAAAGCCTCATAATGACTAACACCTTCACACACAGAATCTTTTTCCATACAGACAATGCTTCCCACTGTTGGTGGTTTGTTGTTTAGGGTTTTATTATTGTTTGTTTTCCCCCCTTTAAATGCCTGGGCATGAAAATGGAATGTACTGCCACAAGTTCTGTAACTGTATCACATGATATGAATACTAGTACACAGAAGTTTGTCGTGGTTTCAGCCCAGTTGGTAACAAAGCACTACACAGCTGCTCACTCACTCCCCCCCACCCTGGCCATGGGGGGATGAGGAGAAAATCCAAAGGCAGGCTCGTGGGTCAAGATAAGGACTGGGAAGGATCACTCCCCACTTATGGTCACAGGCAAAAGACAGGCTCAACTTGGGGAAGAAGCAAAATCAATTGAATTTACTACAAATCAAATAAAAACCAAGGATATTAGGAAGGAAAACCAAACCTCAGAACAACCTCCCCCTCACCCCTCCCTCCTTCCTAACTCAACTCCAGTCCTGGTTCTCTCCATCTCCTCCCACTGGCGGCACAGGGGAACAGGGGATGGGGTTTAAGGTCAGCTCACCACACATTATCTCTGCCACTCCTTCTTCCTCAGGGGGAGGACTCCTGACTCGTCCCCTGCTCCACCGTGGGATCCCTCCCACAGGAGACAGTCCTTCGCTAACTTCTCCAATGTGAGTCATTTCCATGGGCTGTGGTTCCTCACAAACTTCCCTGGCGCAGGTCCTTTCCACAGGCTTCAGCCCTTCAGTCACACATTGCTCCAGTGCAGGCTTTCCCATGGAGTCATGGCCACCTTCAGGAGCCTCTGCTCTACCATTCACCCCCATGGGTTGCAGCGGGACAACCTGCCTTCTCACCACGGGCTGCAGGACCATCAGCCTCCTCAGGTACCCCTCCTCCCCCTCCTTCTTCACTGACCTCAGTATCCACAGAGGTGTTCCTGTCACGTTCCAATCCCACTACCCACTGCCAGTACCCCTTCTTAAATCTGTTCTCCCAGAGGCGCTCCCACTGTCACTGATGGGCTTGGCCTAGGGCAGAGGCGGGTCCGACTTGGAGCCGTGGGAGCTTCCAGCAGCTTCTCACAGGAGCCACCCCTGCGGCCCCCTCCCCTGCTACCAAAAAAACCCCACATCACACAAACCCATAATAAAGTTGCAAACTCAATTACATTTATACTGTTAAATAGGTGAACATTCAAGCCAAAGTCTTTTAAAAATACAAAGAAAAGCTGGAGGAAAAAGAGTACTCTTTGTATCCCATTCTTTAATTGTATACATTTTTTTGTAATGTGAAAAACATACCTATTAAATCTGAGCTGAATTACACTTACAATTCCGGAGTTCCAGCTAGTAATAATTCAATATCAAGAGAAAGGTATTACATCAGTCACTTTCAAGAAATTATGTAGAACTACGGAGAAGCTAGAGCAGAAGAACCATAGGATATCAATATTTGCCTTTAAAAAATATGCCAAATATTTCATAATATTCCTCAAATTCAAGTGCCATGCAGAGAATAAAAATATAGGATTCCTGCCTTTTAACAAAAAAGTTTCCCAAACAAGTTTTTGTGTTTGTCCTGTTGAAGTCAAAGCTAAGAGTGAAATTGGAGCCTTCCAATCTCTAAAGGGGGTGGCCATGGGGAAGACAGTACCAGATCATTCTCTCTCTCAGATGTGCACAGGGAAATAAGAAGCACGGCACTATGAGAAATTCTGGTTGGACCTACATAAAATTATTCATAAAAAGAGTTGTCAGAGACTAGTATAGGTTACCCAGAGGTGCTACAGTATCCCCACATTCAAAGCTTTTCAAAACTCTGTTGAAGAAGGCCCTGAGCAACCTGACCAAATTTTGAATTTGGTCCTTCTTTGAGCATGAGATTAGATAAAAAGACTACCAAAAGTCCTTTCCAAAACAAATTTCTGTATGGTTGTCTAATGGACTTGAAAAGCACTTCAATCCATGGCAGTTGTCAACTAAGGCTCTGGACCATTAAGAAAAACACAATTCTCAACCTGAGCTAACTACTATAACAGTAATGTACATTTACACAATGATGAAGTGGAACTAAAATGTCCTGTTTGTGACAGTGTTCTCCCCCACCCCCCAACCTGACCTGTATTCTCCATAATCCTGCTCAAGTGATAACCACCAGTGGCAATCGTAATAGCTGTGTCTGGTCATGATGGCTGCATCCGTCTCAAAGTGGATTCCAGGGGGACAGATAAAAATACAATAGCCAAGGGCTAATTTGAACATTGTGCCCACCTAACCTAACCAGCCTAACCACAGTGCTGGTCAATGTCCAACTCAAGCCAAATTTGGAAAAAATCAACATCTGTTGTCAATATGTAAATATAACTAGAGTCAATTATATTACTCCATAAATAGTGGACAGCCCAGGGCCCATTGAGCTCTCCTGCATGGCAGCAGACTGCACGCCATGATCTCCCCTTGAGTGGGGATGCCTCTCTAGGTTACTTCGAGGCTTATCACATCAGATACTCATTAAGCAAATTGGGAATAAGCATGCTGAAAGTTTGAAATCTTAGCTAAGTGTTATCAAGAATCGATTGTGCACATATAACCTTTAGACATAAACTGTTGACCAAGTCTGGGACTAAGTCTGCATCCAGCTGAACCTAAACTCCCCTCTGAGAAGGGGTTTAGAATGCAAGAGGGTCCTTTCCAAACCTCATGCCTCAATGGGAGGGTCTCCCTGACAGTTTTTTCTGACCCTGTCTTCTATCAAGTGTACTTTGCTATTGAATCTTGTTAAACCACTGTCACATTTGCCATTGAACTTTATTAACTCACTGTCCTATATCAATAAAATATATTGTTGTTTCTTTCTTGTAAATGAAGTGCAACACTCTATCCACAACACTATTGGGTGATACTGTCTGTAGTACCTGTGGATTTAAGGCATCACCACTAATGTGGATAAACAGACCACAGTCAGATTATATTGATCACCTCTAGAAAAGATGGACCTTTTTCTATAAACAGTAGCTTTTTGCATTTCTCAGCAAAAATATGTTTATTAGTGATGGAGAACTCTCATGTTTTAAGATTTTATTGATGCTTTTTTATTGATTAAGGTCGACTAGAACATCATGATTCTGTAACTTTTAGAGGTGTTTATATTTGCTTTTTACCATGGTTTAGCATGGCTAAAGTATTTTTTATTGTGTCATTCCACAGCTGTAAACACACTAAACCACAGTAAAATGAAAGACTATTACTTGCTGCGTGGCTGGGGATTAGAATTAGACATCTAGGTGCTCCTGTCAGAACATATCTGTCTGAGGAAACACTGGGTAAAAAGAGGATTTTTATTTGATGGAAGCTGCAGGGGATGAAGGTGTTACCACATGAATGGGGATGAAATGATATATGGTTAGGAAAGTACAAATAATGCTGCTGATCCAGTTGATAATTTATCCTCGGTATCACCTACAGTTTTAAAAGTATCTGCAAGGGTTTGGAGATTGGATGTCAAGTTTCTTCAGGTTAGTGGTCTAAATAAATAAAATATTGTCCATTTTTGAGATAGAGGTTTACTATAGTTTTAAATTAGTTTGATATTTTTTCTTGCTTGCTTTCAATTTCAAACAGTATTCATGGTAGCTAAATTACATTTTCTGTTATGAACTTCATTAAAATATTTCCCTTTGGACAAGCCTAAAGCTTATCACCTTCCAACGCACTCACATACCTTTTAATTCCATATGCAGTGGGTCATTATATAAGCCCCATGAGCACAGCCTCTCTCACCTGCCCAGGAGTATCATAAAAAAAAAATCGCAACTGCCATCTACATGCATAGTTCTAATGTTAAATAGACTCAAATTCATGCATTATGGAGTTCCAAAAACTTAAAGAAAATGAAACCAAGAGCACAGGACATGTCAGGAGCATCCTATATATTTCCGTGTAGGATGAAAAATAAAGGGATGCACATAGTTCTGTACTGACTGTACAATAAAAAGTGCATAAATACTTGAGGACCATTTCATCAAGTTTTCCCTTCAGATTCAGGAATGACAATCACTGTTACCGAGTGGTATTTTTCAGCTCAGTGAATCCTTTTGTTCTTTGATTAACCTTTAATCTTCATATGGAAGTTGGGTATCACAAGGCTCCGAGGGGTTACAGGTCACTGGATCTAAGTATTTTTAAATGGTGCTTGTGGTTCAAGAAGGGAGTGGGGGGAAATATGAAACTCAGTTTGCTTGCATCTTGAGAAGCAGGCAGAACCTCATCCAACAAGCTCTGTTTGACAGATACTGTTCAAAATACTTGTAAATCCATGTTTCCAGGTGAGGAAGCAAGATGCTTCAACTGAAGAGGTACCCGCCTTAGTAAAATCTGTAAACTCCAGGAACAAGTAGCTTAAGAAAGAAAACTGAACATTGAGAGGAATGACCCTGCCCATCCCAATCTTTGTTACATAACTTTAGAGACAATTTTGAATTCATCTCTGTCCCATTGATAGTCTAATGTATGCTGCATATATTCTCCTTTCCAAGATCTGCTGAATGATCATGAAAGGCCAAAACTGTTTCCACCTCTCATGAAATCAGCAATAAATATCCATAAAATATCATACCTGTTGAACCAGTAAGATGTAAGTAATTACTTATTTTACACATCATCTTCCATTCTCCAGAAAGACTGGGCAAAGTAACTTAATTTCAATTTTTGAACATCACTTTTGCAATATAAATAAAGAACAAATGATTTTGAAATTTCTATATAAAATTGTTCGTAGTAGAGTTGCCCCTTCCTTCTATATCTGTGTTTCTGCTAGTCCTTTCTTGGAATAAATAGAAGGAGGGGTTAGTCATTGAGCTTTTTCCATACATGCTTTAATATAATATAGCATAAGCCCACTTAACTATGTGCCACTGGTAAGAGCTCTTAACTGCAGTAACTCCAAATATAAGCCGTTCTATGTATGGATCATCTAGTCCATTTAAAATTCCACTGAGTTTAAAGGAGATTGAGACTTAAATGTTTACTTTTGTCTGATATCTGACACAGATTCACACTTTGTGATACTGTTGCGTCTCTCAAAACTTAGTTTTCCACGAAACAGCTGTAAGAAAAAGTTTTGCAATCTGAAGAAAAAGCTGACCCAAAATTTAATTTTTGTTTTTATAACTAAAACTTAGCTCTACAGGGACTAGATTTGAATGCTAAGATTCAATAGCTTCATCAGTTCAAATACTTGTTCATATGGTAATATTATTGCTCTAAGGCTATAAGCTTACTGTATGCTTCTTAGACTACAGTAATATTCACATATTATTAGTATAATTCCCTTTTCCACAATTTATTTAAATACATTCAAATACTTTTGTGATAAACATGCACAAATAGTATATTATTTTCTGAGGAGATGATTCAACAGGTAAGTAACTATTTTATCCTTTCTGAATTACTTATTTAAAACATCAGTTATTTATGCTCACTTATGCTGAATAAGTCCATGCACTCTTAAAAGTTTTAATACAGAAGGTAAGATTTTTCTTACATAAAAGGTGCAAGTATCTTAAATTTCATTCTTGGTTAGTAAAAGGAGTACTGTATGCATAACCCCCTCAAGTACTGATTTAGCAACCAGTGGAAACCTTAGAAGGAATTAAAGGAAAAAATGTGATCAAAGGGCTAAAGTAGTAACAAAATGACTTGAGATATCTTAAAGCTGAGTCAGATCTCATAAAGCTTCTGTTTCCTGTGAGGGCAATCATGAGGTATGGGGGGAAAGACAGATGGCTAGAAACAGAAGTGATCACATCTGGGGTAGAAGCAAAGCTGCAAGGTTTGAATAGCCATTATCCTAAAGTATTAAGTGAATTAAAAGGTGGATTTGCAGGACTAGAAACATGTAATTTTAAAATATTTTAAATTCATCTACAAGTCAGGAAGGGTACTCTATGTTTGAGCAATAACAGGTGTAATAGCTATATTGGGGGGCAGGAAGGAGGATTATTCAAATGACTACAGACCAGTTACATGATCTTGAGAACATACAAAATTTAGAATATATTTTAAGGGTAATAGTTAGACATAAGTCAGAAAACTAGAAAACACAACATGGGTTTACCAACAGTGAGGTTAACCCGATACCCATTTTTGACATTCACTTTCTACAAAAATGAAACATGATATAGTCCCTTTGTGGGA
>VYZV01014300.1:78848-94776 GCA_013401275.1 Pandion haliaetus | reverse complement strand
GGAATCATCTATTCACCTGGAGAATTCAGGTGAAAAAGATCTGCATTCCTGGGAATGGAATCACGGGACTACAGTGGAGTATTTAAAACAAAAGTTCTCCCAATGTGGAGGAACACAACCCAACCCACAGTTTCCTTGTGCAGAAAATAAGTTCCTGGAATTCTGCCCTAAGATCATTCTTTCTTGTTTACCAGATGAGAATGTTTAGAGGCCCTGTGTATAAATGAAGAAAAAAGGCAAAGGCTGGTGGTTTCTTTGACTAGGTGTGGCAGATTAACTCTGTCCCACCATTATAGCCTAAAGCTTTTCTTGGAATGGTACCTGGGTCTGTGTGCTGTCCCAAAACACACGGCACTGCAAGAAGAAGACTTGTGCTTTGACAATGAAAATTGTGCATTGTAATAGCTCAGGTTCCTCATAGGACTATGTCGGTACAATATTAATAAGCAACTTCCTAATTAAGAATAATAGAGAAGGCATTTAAAACAGCATTTAAAATTTGTGTGGAGCAATGGAATTTATAAGTGATTTGCTGTACGATCATTTTCTGTCCTATCAGAATAGTCATTTAGGTGATTTAGTAGTCCATGAGGTTACAGAAGCCTAGTTGCGTTAATACGCTGGTTAGAAAGCTAAATGAAAAAGATTTTTTTTAGAAATCATCAAAAGAACGCGTAATTCGAAAAAAAAAAAAGGCAAGTCAATGTGTCAGGAAAAAAGCAGGTTTTGGGGGGGGGCTGGAAGAGGGGAATGGATATGGGTTAGCCTGATGAATGAAATGATGGTGGGGTGACTGGAAACCATGGCTTGCAATGGGACCAGTTTAAGCATAGGTGAGAAGATGAACAATAAGGAGTGTGGAGCAAAGAATTGGACTGATGTAGAAGATGAAGAGGACATAGAAGAACCAAGATACACTGAGAGCAACACCTGCAGGTAGATGTAGAGCTTCAGTACAAGAAGAAGGAAAATTATTGATGGAGAAGGAAAAGAGCTCTTATAACACAGCATACATTTTCAAAGAAAGGCAGAACAGTGAGGTATTCACCAGGAGCTTTTTTGGGGTAAACTGGAAGGAGGCAGGAAGGTTGCAGAAAATGGCATATTTAGATATGAAAGATATACATTGGGACTTGCATTTGATTCTTCTAAGATCTTACAAGCTAGAATTACCTCCTATCAGTGTGGGTTTGCCAAATATAAAAGTAGAAAAAGCAGTGAGAAAAGATAATACAATGGTGGAGAAGACTGCAATCTTCCCTCTTGTGGAGACCATGACAGCCTAAATATTAGCTGAAGCCATCCAGCATATGAAAAGTGGATGCCTCTATTTGACAGGGTTGCTTTGGAAACCTGGATTTAAATGAAAATAATTTCAACTACCCGTGCTTATGCAGTCCTAGGAAAGGGATGGATTGGACTTAAAAAGCCCTACCTCCATAATTTTGGTGTGTAACTGACTCTGTGAGCACAGGAAAGAGCAACAAAACATCTCTAAGCAATCACTAGTATTGCAAATGGCAAGTTCAAGGAAAAGGAACACAGTTCAAGGCACATTTTATATCTTAACCTGATATACGAGAGACTGCTTGGGTCTAGTAGGACATTTCCATTTTGGAAACTGTTACGCATCATGGACTTAGACTTGAAAGAGCAGTCAGCTTGCAGGGTCTGAGACAAACACATTCAGACTTGATGTACGCTGGCTTCTCAGGCAAGGGACGAATAATCCATAAAGCATTAAAAAAAATTTTTTGGCTCTGAATAAAAGCATTAATGTACCAGTCAGTCCAGGACAACAAGTAAAAAACAATTCATAGCTTTCAGACACTGAAAGCATAGGAGATGCCACAAAACAGTCAAAAGCGTTAACCCCGCTTAAAACCTTGGCAGGGAGCACTGCAAGGAGCTGCATTTGAAGTGCCATAAATCTGCAAAATGTTTAATGTATCCTACAATGAGCTTTTTTTGTTTTTATCACTTAGCTGTAGTGTTACAAAATATTTTGTGTATACCTGAAACTATAAGAACTATATTAACTCAGGATACCTTTTCAACACTCTCTAGCTACGTCCCATTACCTCACCATAGATTTTTATTGGATGCTATCCAGTGATTCAGTATTAGTGTCATAAATGCCGTTATGACATATGACATTTGTTATACTTGACAGCAGCATTCATTACTGTAAGCAATAGCAGCCAGACTGCATTTCCTTACAGTATTTAGCCATTACTTGACGAGAGGTGAGAGTAATTTGGCAGCTGGTAGGAGCAGAGCAGCCCAAGGAAGTGACACTGTGTGTTATCTCCCATGGTTCAATTGATGCCCTGTGTGCACATGTATCCAGGAGATCTGCTGTTGACTTACAGCAGTAAACACTTATGTTATTATTTATGATTTTTTTAATAAAGCCTAGAGTCTCCGTTGGGCAAGTTGTAAAAGTTCCTGACCCAGTCGGCCTAAGGAAAAAAGCTGAACAAAGTAGTGTTACTGCTTGCTATTGCAGATGGGGAGCTGAGGCACGGGGAAATTAAATGACGTGTGCTGTCAGGGAGTAAGGTAGTTATTGGAACTGATCTACAAACCTGCCCTACCTCTGCCTCAGCCACAAGGCTGTTGATTCTCCACTAATGCTCTTGCAGGGTGTTCATGGATTCATGCATATAAAAGTTATTATGTTCCTGCAGCAAATGTTCTTTGGCAATTAGAGTACTGAAGTCCTAAATTTTTGTTCCCTTCTCTGTGAATAGAAACTCTTGGAGCATCAATACAGTCACTTAAAGCTACATAAACATCCACCTATGGTTTCTGGCAGCTTACCTGACTCATACCACCTGGAAGTATGTGCTTTGTTTATCACACTCTTAGTTCTTGCAATGGGGTTTCCTAAATCCATCGACCATGTGGCTTCTGTGGAGCCATGCCCCACTGTGTGATTAATTTGACTGTTACTAATAGCAGAGATGACTACATCTCAGGGCAGCACCCTGATCTGGGTAGAACGCTAAAACAGGAGAGGTTCAAAAAGGAGTATCCCAGAGTAATTATTAGCCCAGGAACTACTTTGTTCAGTGTCAGTGGGGGACAACAGCAGAGCAGGAGCAGGAATACAGATAGCCTCCTCCCTGTCAAGTGAGTGCCATAAACACTTAAAGGCCATTGACTGTTCTGGTCTGATTAACTCTTGTCCTTCTTCTCTTGGTTTCATTTGAATATTGAATCAAAGGAGTTTTGCATTATGGAAAACTTACTGCCCACCAAGCTCATCTGCTACATTAGTATACCTAAAGACAAAGTGGGCCAGGCATAGAGAGGTTTATTTTAAGCAGCTGTATTTCACCTACACTTGTCACTGAATAATCGTTACACCTACTACAGCTCCCCTCTCAAAAAAAAAAAAAAAAAAAAGTCATTGAAGAAAGTTTAAGAAAAAACTATATAAGCTTCATAAAATGTAAAGGCTTTATTTTACAAATATAACTCCATTGGTAAGTGAGCCAGCTAACCTCCACGATAGATTTATGCCAGCAGTATTTTCTAGCATGGGACTCCAAGGTCATAAAAGTCAGGATTTCATAGTAGTATAAGGCTAATGATTAAAGTATGTGTGATGGTAGTCACAGTAACAGCACTGAACAGGGAAGCACCCGCCTTTCTCTTAGGTGTTCTGACAGCCTGATATTAAAGACCTGCAAGTGTCAGAAGATGTAGGAAATCAGCTGGCCTCTTTGACAGATTTTATAGCATAGTGTTTGTGCTGTCAAGGCAGTGAATATGACAACTGTGAGAAATGACAGTAATAGGAATGTTTAGGTAAGGGAACAAGCCTAATAGAGATGCCGCTGTTGACAATAACATGCTTATGTTAAAAGTAGACTTTGTTTGAGCTTTTACTTGGAGAAGTTTTTATTAAGCCCGTTTTTCTACTTCTGTTTTTTTGTTTTGTTTTCAAACAAAAAACACACTTCCTGTGTGTCTGTCTGTTTTTACTACCATGGTAAAATACTATTTATTTGTAATGTGGAAGAAAGATGCAAGTCATTCTGTAACACTCCTGTTTCACTTAAATTACCATGATAGTGTAGGCAACATCTGAAGGCTGCATTGATTAAAAATCACCATTTTTTAATCCTGAAAAGTTTAAAATCAGACAAAAGAAACCAACTTAAGAGTTGGGAGAGCTGAAGTTTGAGAAGATTAAGGATGGCATTGAACCCATCTATTTGGCTACCTAAAAATGAGGTAATTTGTTCGAGCTAGTCATGGGGCTACCTCTGGAGTGAATGGAGAGTGGGGACCTGCAGGGAACATTTGATTCCACTCATCTCTTTCCAGTCACCATAGAAAATGCCCAGACAGCTACAATAGACTGAGCACAGAAAAGTCAGGAAAGTAACCTCAGGCTAAGCTGGAGGCACGCACAGCACAAGCCAGGCTTGGCTCTCCCAGCTGTTTCAGCAGTGCCTTAACCAGCTCTGCATGAGCCTTCCTCTCCGGGGAGCATTGTGTAGGGAAGGGCTTTGCATGACAAAAAACAGAATCCACATACATTAGATCATCCTCTAAGCTTGAAATAATAATGATAACAACAAACTAGCTTTAAGGACAAAACAGAAATGTTTCCTGATCTTATTTGATAGAAAAGACTAATGAGTGCAAAAAGCATTATGAATCAACAGTGTTTACCCAGAGCTTCTGCTCTGATCTGGGCTCATAAGGACACTGAACTTCTCTTTAACGAGCATGTTCAGAGGTAAAGCATTTAGGCAGAACATTGTGAGGTAAAGCAAGACAAATATTATTTTTCCTCAAAAGTGCATTTTCTCTGAAGTAGTAGTTTCCATGACTCCTGCTTGAACTCTTGAAGTAAACTGAAGTTTGGCTTCCAGGTCTGCATGGGCAAACCCTTTTGTCTGAGTCCACCTTCGTCTCAGGCTTTGATCACCTGCAGTGGTTATTAGCTGTCATGTAAGAGCTGGCTCTTGGGGTCAAGAGATTTGTATAAAAAAGGAAGTGCTAATTACAGTCTGTTTCAATAAGCTTAGAAATACAGCGGAGACAAGACCATTATCTCAGAGTTAATAGGGTTACAAGATGTTGACAATGCACGCGATCTGCTTTGTTACCAAATGCTACTTAAATTATGGATTGTTGCCACAGCATGAGAGTTGCACCAAATGATTAAGACTTGGGTTTAATAGAGGTCATTGCCTATGTAAGGCTGACTTTCGGTGGTATCTAAGTGCCTGGAGATGCATACAGGTGCCTAGGTACATTTTCAGAAGCTCTGATATCCACAAGTCTGCCAGCAGTGCAAATTAGGGAATTTCTTTTGAAAATTTCTGAGGTGCCTGTTTGCAAGTTTGCAGTGGGATTTAATCTCACCCGGCCTCAGCTGTCTGAAAATGACCTATGTAGAGCCCTTCTGTAGTCAGTGCACAGAGACGATCACTTGCAATAGCTGTCTAAAAGAGGCAGGGTGAGTTCCTTTGAAAAGGAAGTTTTTCTCCCCAGTAGCTGCAGAAGGAGCCCAGATGAACTAACTACTTGTCTGGGGATGGCAAGGTTAGATGAGATGAATCCCACCCTGTGTCAAAAAATGATTACGCATCTGGTCATTCCTTTAGAGTTAATGGAAAGGATGATGCATATGCTGTCCAAGGGAAAAATAAATCATTGTTCACATCCTGGTCTCATCTTCAGTAACACAAGCATATCTGTCTTACCGTTTGAGAAAGGAAGGAGGATCAAAGAGGCTTTAACTGAATGACTGCAGGCATCTGAAAATGGAGAGTGGGGGAAAGAGAAAGAATAGAATATTAATAAAAAGGTTATCTTCTGTTCTCTGACTGCTTTTAAAATGGTGTTTCCATTAGTCAGAGCTATGTTCCTGCATACCTGGAATTTTTCTTGTCTTTATACATTGCTCAACTTCACTGAATTCCTAAAAATGAGACATTCTGATGCCTAACATACATACAGCTGCAGTCAAGTAGAAAGTTCAGAGGGAAGCATGTTTTTGCACCCAAATCTATATTCAGGGACCTCACTTGTAGCAGAAATAAGAATAAATTTCAATTTGTGGTGACAGCAGTTTTGCTGTGACTTAATTTTTCTAAGTTAACCCATCAGTAAGTTTTATTTTTCTTAATTAAAATTGTTATTTAACATTAGTGTGACTTTTTTTCCTGTCAGACTCTTAAAGCACCAAGAAACCTGCTAATGTATTATGGAGATAATATTACATGCAGTACAGTACTCGATATGCTGCTTCCAATATATAAGTTTAACAGAAGAGAAATGCTTGTTCTTCAGAATAAGATTTTAGTGTGAACCATGCTCTGGAGCATTTGCCATCACATAAAAAGTCCTTCAGAAAGTTTCTTTGTAAGCAGAGCTTCAGCTTGGCAACTTCTGCAGATAATTTTATGGTGATTTATTCCTTTTTGAAGATCATCAGATGATACTGATCTTTACTCTTTTCCTCCATTGCTTTCTTCTCATGCAGCATTTTAAACTTCGACATTTTTGTCATGTTGTTGCCCTGGGCATCGCAAGGACAACTACAGCAGCAACACTACTGATGTCACCTTCTCTGAAGTTTCTCAGCCAACAAGTGTTGAGGAGGTTATTGCTCTGCCGAGGCTCCAGACAGCTCCCCGTTGATGCAGTGTCACTGAACACATTCCCCTTTAACGGTGCTATAAAAACCAAATGCTGCCTTTTGGGATTTTTGTTTTCAGAAGAGCTCGGTGGGACTGAGGTCCCACACTCAGTAGCAGTCCAAGGACTTTTGCCAGAAGGCCATCTGTCTTGTTCCTCATTGTTTTTTCAGCCCAAGGTAGATTCACTTGGAAACATAGACCTACATGTGTACCCACATACAGATATTGTAGGTAACACTGAAAGCTAGACAAATGTGTTCCTATTAAACACACAAAAATATTCTTCTTTGGTAGAAATTTTCATGAAAACACCTCCAGTCCTGGACAGAAGATGGAGGTTGTTGTCCTTTTACTCTCAATATATTATTTTTTAATATAATCTGAATATATTTAAGCATGCCTCATTAACACATCCAGAAAGGTTTTGACATCTTCAAGACTCTGATCTGAAAGTTTTTGCTTTAATACTTTCTGGTTTGTTTTGAAACTATTTTGAAAATCCAAAATACTACCAAAGGCCAACTAAAATCTAATATAAACAAGCTCAAGTCCAGCTGAAGGGTAGCTTTACGCTAATGGTCTGGGTCTAGAAATGCTTATAAAAAGGCTTTAAGTTCTTTTATATAAAGGATTTTCTTCTATCAGATAAATGCTTTCTTTGCTCTGAGTAACTTTCTGGTGATTTTTTGATTGAAAAAGGATTTGTCGAGTTCTGAGATCTGTTTAAGCTCTGGAAATAATGCCCTTTCATCTAGGTCACATTTTCCACACAGCACGAAGATAAGAGAAGTCCTCTTTTTCCATTGGCCAAACATTACTCCACACGCTTACTCTTTTGAGGGAAATGTATAAGGCCATATCCTGCCGCACACTCACTTCTCATCCAGGACAAATCTCTGTATGCAGATTTTTAAAGATAATAACTGAATTTCTATTAACACACTGCCTGGGTAATTGGAGTTTTTCTGTGTTCTGGGGGAATCACTTTCCACCTTTGTAAATGTCTCTTGACCAGTTTGTCTAAGAAACTTCTCTGCGCTTACTTCTCTGTTACTAGCTTCTTCTAGTACTTGGGTCTAGGAAACCTGCATTTATATGCCCCTACTCAGTCTATAAAGCTGCCTGTCTCTTTAAAAGGTCTAACTGTTAGTGTACTGCTAAAAGCCAAATAAAAGTGAATTTGTTCATTGTAAGACCTTGCGCTGTAACTCATTGTTGCAATAATGAATCTGTTTGTGATGCCCTGATCCTGCCATCTTTTAAGCACATGATTACACTGAATTGAATGACTTCACACACATAAGGTGAGTCACGAGTTTAAGTGCATACTGAGATGAGCTAATTTTCCCTAATACACTTTGCCAAATCTCTGTCTATTTAAATACTTCTGAGAAAGGAAAAAAAAAAAAGTCATTACATTAGAGAATGACAAAAGAATTTTATTTTGGTACCGATATATTAAAAACCTGTATCAGCAGATTGTTGGACCTCTTCTCTTTTTCCCAGCTTGCCTTTTGGTCTTCATTAGTGAGAATATTTAGTAAATTGCTGCAAGTGAATTACAGCCTGCTCAGGATTATTCTTCTATGCTATCTTCCATGAAAGGTCTAAATAAACACAGTGGGAAGGCACAGGGAGGAGGGGGTTGCCATTATTTCCAAGACAAGAGTATTTAGGAGGTTTTATTCACATTTGAGAATGGAGGACTTACAATGTCAAAAAAGTGCATTCCTAAGCAAAACGTAGTGTACATTTGGAAGATGAGAAATAATTGCTGTATTTGTTGAAAGCTGTTTATAGAACAAAAAAAAATGTACATCTATCGTATGGTGAAATCAGTTGCCTGGTAAATAACATTCTGCTTGGTGTGATGGTAATGAAGAATTTTATCTACGGCCACTGCAATCATAGTTTGCAGTATCTGTAAGCATTTTATTTACTCTTATTTAGGCAAGCACACTAACATTCACGTGAAGAGTCTTTGTAGTGTTTGACAACCTCTCCATGTGCCGTTCTATGCTCCTTGGAAAGGTTCCTCAAAATTAGAAGTTTTGTCTAACTTCATACCAAGTAAAAACTGTGAGCCAGGTCATGAGCTGGTGTAAAGCAACTCAATGCTCTCCTCCCATTTCCCAGGTAAGGATCCAAGCCCACCCAGTTCACATTTCTCTGCAGCACAGGTGATGCCAACTCAGAAAGAATCTGGAGGTCACACAGCCACTGTCATGCCATACTGTGTCCAGGCTGAGAAGCAAGTCGTATTGGCCGGGGGGGTGCACTGAAGCAGCTATACTGCTCCAGATGTGCTCCATATACCTGAACTAGCTTTGTATAGGGTGCAGTACCTGGTACCTCTACATGGCGCAGTGCATAGACAAGACTTCAGACCCAAGTCCCCTCCTGCTGCCAGGACACCCATAAAACATTTAACTGTGAGAAGTCAGTGTGATCATGGCTAATTAAATTTATACTTACCTGTAGCCTTGTCCTTTCTGATCTATTTGCTGTATTCCTTGCTGTGGTTGGTTGGTTTTTAATTATACTTAGACTGCAGATTATTCAAGGCAGGGACTGGCTATTTTTGCCTTTTACACCTAACCTGAGAGGTGCCCCGTTCCTAGGAGACTCTCTAGGCTGAGCAATGATCATGACGATGCAAATGGTTGCGGCTTCAACAGTGACAAAAGATCTTAACTAGGACTGTGTGATTTATAATATTATCATGAAGAGAGATTCCTTTTAAAAAGGGAACAGGAAAGAAAATACATTTGGTACAATGTGTTATGTAAGGAATTAGTAGCCTTTGGTAAGTAAGGTTTCAAAAAAAACCCTTCTCTTAAAATACACTTGATTGACTAACAATCATGTGCCAAAATTAACCTAAATTACATTTTGCCTCTTCTTGAATAGAGTTTTAAAGTTCTGAGTAATGGCATTGGTTGAACCATTAATGTAAGTCCTTAAAATATAACTAGTTTCTTGATACTTTCCACTTTGGGGCATCTTTCTTTAAAAAAAACACACAACAAAACCAGATGCTGCTCTATGTGCATAGGAGAAATCAATGGGTGGAATCAATATTCCCTCCACAGGTAATAAATGCTGAGAAGCATTTCTGTCTGTCTAAATTGATCCTAGAGAATTCTTTAAATTGGTTCTGATGTGTATAAAAATCATTTCCCTATTGATCAAAGCTTTTCTTTCTTTCTTTCTTTCATATGTTATTTCATCTCTGCTATCGGTAATGGTCTCAGGCTTCTCTATTCAGTTATGATAAACAGAATTTCTTAAATCCATGCAAGATTATAATTTCAATGAAACAAGAAATAACTGGGTTTGTGTCTTTGAAGATGAATGCTTTGCTTACAGTTAGGCAGTGCAAATATTTTCAAATTGGGAAAGTTACTACATCTGAATTATTTACAAGAGACTCTAAAGTAACTGCCGTACTTTTACTAGAAGCAGTTGTCCAAATCCAGCATGTTGACTAGTCCATTCGCTCTGGGAGTAAGGGCTGGTGGAACAGAGAGGAGAGTTTTCGATCATTCACTGTCCTTGTTCTGCTCTGTATCTGAGCAAAAGAGTTAATGTTAGCTGCTGAGTCTATGGAAAAAAAATTGTTCTGAGATAGCAAACAGTGCTAGTTATGAGTATGAATGCCTCAGCCTAATATGCTACAGTAAGTTGTGGAGTTTGTGACTTTTGCTGCAATACTGTTTTATTAACATTTAGCTGCTAGACTACTCTAGAAACATTTAGTACTTGTCTGCTAAACCAGGAATTTTTAGAGCATTCGATAATCGAATGTTACATAATTTGTAAATTAATTTGCCTGAAGAAAAATTTAGTGCTTCAACGTGTCTATAAAGGGCTCGCCAATGAGGAGCGGTGGTGGTGGTTTGTTCTGACACAGCAGTGTGTGTATGTAGCAGTCTGCAACATGAGCGGGATGCACTGGGAGGAAGCGGGCAGGTTAGGTCTGTTGGAGCGTTAGCTCTGAAAAGGGCTCTACTTCCAAGGGTTTGAGAAATCAGCTGCTTGACAGTCTTTACAGTTGTGACTTGTTTTAAAGATGAAATTAAGGCTTTGGCCAACATAATTCGTTGACTGTCAGAGCCTAATACCAGTAAACTGGTCTCCTTTTTAGGCTTTCCCAGCCTCAAAAAGTTGTCACTGTTTTCAGCTGTTTGAACACATAAACCAGTAAAGCAGTATTTAATGTGGTCTTGGCAAGTGTTCACTCAAAATTCATTTTACAAAGAAGACGGTAATCAGGGCTGTGATTTCTGTTAGGCTCTTACAGAATATAAATTGTCAAACTGTATTTTGACAAGTACAGGTTTTGTTCCCTCTACCCCAAGTAATTTGGTTCCATCAACCCAGCAAATTAATCTTGTCTAGTTTTGTCTTCTGAAGAAATGCAGTAATAAATTAGATTGCTTCAACATACCAGCACTATTTTAAATATATCCACCAATTCAAATGAGGAGATGGATTTCATATTGTATTCACATGAGTGGCTTTGGTTTTGTTAGTATTTACATAGCAGCATAGGTATGCAAAGTTCCTTGCAGATGAGAAAAAGCACGTTGCTTCCTTGTATGTAACATAACTGAGCTTCACTGAATGCAATAACTTTGATTTTAAGCTCACATGTTTAGGTCAGTGCAGAGACTCCAGTAAAATTACTACTTTTTTTTTTTTTTGCCAGATTCTTGCTTTTGACACTTTATGGCTATGGCCTTTCTTAGGCCCATAACTTTATGTACATTTGAAAATTTACAGGGCCAGATTTCCATACAAGATAATTAATTTTAATTACCCCATTCTCCAAAGTGGGGTACATGTCTTGAAAGTAATCGCATCTTTTGAGGTACTAATTGATTTTAGGGTTCAGTTCTGGTCTCAAAACAATATAGGGATATGGTTTTAGTATCAGGAGTAGTTTTTCTAGATGGGCATGAGTCATTTTTATTGTTTTATGAAGTACAGATGTATTTCCAACCCAAACAACAGCACTGCATTTGTAATTAATCAATGCCTAAAACCAAGAGCATTGTCAGTCTGGAAATGGCAGCCTGGCGAGGTAGCACACATGAGATCAGGAATAGAGGTTTTTTTCTCTGTAGGACATCAGGACTGGAAACCTACAGCCGTAGCTTACTCAAATGCTGGGGGAAAAAGGGAGCTGAAGTGCACCGATAGCTCAGAGGAAATTCAGTTTTGTCCAAGACAAAAATAGAAATACCGTGTCCTATGCTGCACTGCTTCTGACAGCTTCTCTGTCTGCCTCGCAGCTCCCACGTTAGCTGGGATTCAGACTAGCATTTTGATGGAAACTCCGCGTTTCACCCACACCACCTGGGTGGTAGTTTGGGGTCTGGCTCAGCTCTGGACTTTTCTGTGGGTCCCCAGGGAGGGAAGCAGCAGCGATATGATGGGCTGACTGAAGCTTGAGGTTTGCTTATGGAGAAAGCATGATTGGCCAAGTACATTTTAGAGGGCAAATAGTTTTTTCTGGGGTAAGTTGTCATCCTTCTTAACAATGCCTTGCACAGAAGTTGTTTATACCTTTCATTGCCTTTGCTGCCTTTGTCTCTACCTTTTCTAAGTCGCTGCATTCTTTTCGAAGCAAGTGACCAGATGGTCAGAGCTTATGTTATTCTAAGGACATAATAGGGGTACATCAGAAAAATTAGTACCTATGTTCTAGCAATGGACGACAGCAAATCAGCTGTAATTAGTACAAAGGCCGCTACTGTAGGGTCTCTTTGTCGTGGCAATGTGCTTTGTCATCACTCCTGTCTGCCAGTTTGAGGAAGAACGATGAGCTCAGGACTGGCATGGGGCCAGCCAGAGCAAAGCTTCACTTTAGCTCCCTGTGTTGCCTGTCCAGGAGGTGCACCAGCAGATCCAGAGCAGGTTCTTTGGAAGCCTCGTGAGCAGGAGATCTAGATGCTGTGAGATCTAGAGGTCAGAGCCTTCAAGGCTTTGCATCTTCTAAGGAGAAAATGTTCATTTCAATGCAAATCAGCATAACTGCTGAGTTCAGTGAGTTTGCAAAGACCGGCCCTACCTGACAGTTTGGTCAAAGGTGTAAAGAAAAATTTATCTCCAGGCTTTTATCTTCCTCTGAGTGTTGTATCAAAGTGCCTTTGTCAGTGCACAAGTAAGTATCCTTCATAAAAACAGAGCTTTGCATGACAATTATGTAATAGGTTTTGTCTGCTTTCCTAATTGGAGAACATTTTGAAGGAGCAATAAAACACAATTCGTTCCCTCTTTCCAAAACGAAACATCTCCTTTTGGAAGGAAGGAGGGAGTAAATTTACATTATAATGAGCAAATTGTTATAGGCGCGTAGATCAGTGTTGACATAAAGGGTGACGGAAATGAGATGTTCTCATTTTGTGCGTTCCCCTCCCCTTTCGTTCCCTCTCGCACGCATTTGCCTGTGCATCCTGCTGCTACCAAGCAAGGAAGTGGCTGTATTCATAGTCAATGATAGTAACACATCATAACTCAGCTAACAAAAATTCGTATGAAATGAATCATTCTTCACTAGGGCTGCCTCATACACCTAAACCCTTTCCCCAGTGAGTACTAGCGATGAAGGCATGAGCGGTTTACTACTGCACCTCCTAGCTAGTTGTTTTTTTATTGTCCCTCTCCATTTTCCTATTGGTTTTGTCATTTCCCAATACTGTCAGAATATTGGCATGGACTGACCAGATGAGAGTGCTATTGTTTTGCTTCAGGCATATGACTTATGTAGCAAAGAGCTTAGAAAAACGCAGCGTTGGGGTCTGCTCCTGCCCTGCTGCTAAACTGGGGGGGGGGTGAATTCGACACTGGAGCTGTTCTCTCAGTTATCAGTCTGTCCTGCCCTTACTTTCTGGAAGTGAACTGCAGTTGTCCAAATCTTTTTTCCTTCCCGTCCCTCTCTCATTGTAAGGAGCGGGTTCGTTACTGGCTTTGAGAAGCTGAAAGTGACATTAACCCCCTGCCCAGCTGTTGTGGTGTCAGGGCTCCAGGCGAAATGGCATTTGTTTGGCTCCTCGAGAAGTCATCCCAGCGATTGCCTGGAGAGTCTGGCTGCTAGTGAAATCTCTATGCAATGCTTCTGTCAGCAAAGACTTGCTGGAAGAGGGTTTATAATAAATATTCACATCTGCTGCTTTGGACACTCTAATCCATCCTACAGATCTTTGCTGTGTCAGGCTTTGTTCTAGATGAAGAAGCTGGGTAGTTATAAAGGTTTGCAAATAGGGCATATTTATCATGGTTAGCTCTACTTTCTAGTTCCCTTTCTTGCACAAATATCCATGACCACACTAAGCAGAACTTGTGATTAAATATTCTCACTGCATTTGTAAGATGTTTTGGACTATGTCTTTCCTTTGATAAATGGAGAAAATGGCAGTTGTTTACTTCCCGGGCTGTCAAATGAAGCCATCGGATCTCGAGGAGCAGAGCGGAGAACATTATTGTCATGAATTAGTTTGAATGGAGGGACAATATATTCACTGGATAAACTAACTATACATCACATAGGTGCATCCAAGGCCCCATGGCTTGCCCATTATTAAAATTTGGGCAGATTCCTCCATACAAACTTGTGTTGGGCAATATGTTCCCATTGGCTACTTGGTGAATTATCTGAATGACTAAAAATAGCAAAATATCTCCTGTTTTTCATAATTACCCAAAAATGATGACCTCTGTGCCAGATTGACTTTGTCAGTGTCAATATTAATTATTCCTCTGCTGGTGATGTCTTTGCTTTCAGAGAGAAAATCCTGATACATAAAAAGAGCTGTAATCATCTGGAGGGTATGTTGAACTTGCTCCTAATAGGAAAAGGTGTTTGACCAAGATCATGACTGGCAGTACAATGATCCCGTTGCTGGGGGGACCATCTCAGCTTTGAAATGAATGTATTGACCCTCTTTTTTTGTGTGCGTACATGAAACTCGTGATTATCATAGTTAATTTCTAAAAGGAGAGAGTATTTATCTGGTGGCTGGATAAATAAAAAGTGCTTCAAACATATTACTTACCAGCTGTTACCTCTGCTTTTATTTAAGCAGGAAGATAATAAACTTATAAACACATTCTGCCTCCTTGAGAGTGATGAAAACTCAGTCCATTTGGTTTGTAAATAAACACATGGAAACTGGGAATTCCTGCGAACCTTTTTTAGGTTTTCTTTTATTTTTTCTACTGTTAGACCCAATTCTATACTTACAATTTCATGATCGTCATTTTTTCCAGAAGGACATAAGGGAGCAAGGCACTCAGTTCAGTTAGATGCCTGACCTCCTTGAAATTCAGTTGAGAACCCACATCATTTCTTACAGAGCTTTACAAGAAAAGCAGTATTAAGAGCACGGTCTGATGCCGAGACCTCCAGGTATCAGAAGAGCATCTACTTCTCCGGTGCACAGTCTGTGTCAGAATCTGGCCCTGAATAACTGTATCCCAATATAAGTAAAATAGCAGTGCTCCTAAGGAGTCGCACGCTGGGGTCTCCAGATCCGCTTAAGCACTCCAAAATCCAATCTCATTGATCCGTCCAACTTTCTGATAATTTATCTCAGAAAACAGGAGTATGCATGGGTGTCTTCAAAGCAACGCTCTCAAAACTTCCCGCGCGGCCATCTCGCTTTGACTTTGCGAACCTCGATAACTTTCCTCTGAATTTCAGGTCGTATCGTGGCTCTGGCGAGCAGCGATGGATCCCTTAAGGTTCTGCAACTTGAGTTGGGGCAGCTCTCCGGCCTGCGGGGCCACGGCGGCGAAGTGCACAGCGTTATCTTCCATCCCAGGGCCGAGCAGCTGCTTTCTGCGGGTGCCGACGGTATGGTTTGTCTCTGGACCCGAGGACGAGCAGCACCCTGCCTACCGTAACCTTAATCTCAGGAAGAACATGGTTTGACAACATAGCGGTGAGGGCTTAGTGACGTGTTTCCATAGTTAATGTTTGCAGCGGGAATAATCGCCCGAAAGGAGTAGTATTCTGCATTTTAGCCAAATAAACCCCCCAATTTCTCCCTCCCTCTGTCGACACTGTGTTTTTCCCAACATCGAGCCTCTCTCTTTCCATGCTTTCTGGAGAAATAGCTTTACAATGACGCCTAATGACAGAGCAGCCGAATTGCAAGGAGATTGATTTTAATGGAACACAACACGAGACCCAAGAGCTGGGCGCCCCTTCCCCAGCGCCAGCCAGGGGGAAGATGTGAAGTTTTAATAACGCG
>VYZV01014300.1:34105-78344 GCA_013401275.1 Pandion haliaetus | reverse complement strand
AGACCGGAGGAAATCCAGCCCAAGTTCGCCGCGATGACTGTGCTGCTGGCATCGGGGTTTCTCCGCGGCATCCCTGCCTCTGGACCGCCTCGCCGCTGCTCGCTTTGAATCCTGAACACTGGGTTAAAGCTTAATTCTCATGTTGTGGTTGCCGGGCTGCCGCTTTCCCGTGTTTTGCGATGGGAGGTGGAGGAAAAGGGATTGTCCGTGAGTCAACACTGCAAATGTGATTAGGAGGAACTGCTTTCACTAATCTGTTTCTAACCTTTTAGTCCATGTTGGCCTGTGACCCCTTTCGGCTTTCAGATCGAGCCTGATTAGGTAAGTGTAAATTATTCACTTGGGGTGAGGGAAGGCGGATGGAAACGTTTTACTCAGAGACTTACCTACGATCCTGGCCTCTCTCATGATGAGAAATGATGAGAAAGTTCAGCTGTAAACTAATTCTGGGCTGAGCAGCATTTGTTTACTTGTTGAAATCTGTCCGTGCAAGCCATCTGCAGTCTGTCTGATTTCCAGGATCGCTGCTGAGCCGAGCGCTTGTGAGTTGCTGTGGGACATTCCAGATGCTGTAGCAAAATGTAGTGGTCTTACTTATGATCTTTGGACAACTTTTTTTTTTTTAAATCTGGAGAGCTGCCTCATCAAACTTCAACAAATTCTCTTGAGTGTTTCACGTTTCCTCAGACATGAACTCCTTCATTTGCTTCTGCTTTTTTTTTTCCCCCTTAAATGCCTACCGATCTGCAATGTTGCAACCTACCTGTAGCATTTAGGTGGCTGAGATTCTTTGCTCGGTAGGTACATAAAGCAGCCGTATCTGCATGAATCACTTGATTTCCAAACAACATGTTACAATAGATATTGCTGATAGTAGTAACAGGGTGCATAGTCCTTATGATGGAAACGTAGCTAGTACTTCAATTAAGAAGATAGCTTTTGAATTTGATAAAGCTTGTGTAATATCCGGTGTCTCCCTCTGTTGTGGCTTTGGAAAAACTGCTTTGTCAACAGGATCCCTTAGCTGCTTCTCTAGGATTAAAGCTTTCTCCTCCTGCTGCTGCTTTTTTGCTTCCATTAAGGGAGAATTAATTGCTGAACATCTGCAGTCCACCAAAAATCCTGATACATAAAAAATATCTCCCAGAGGGTCGGAGGGGGAGTACGTGTTTGCCTCTGTGTGTAGGTTAATGCATGTTTGTATATACTGTGTGTGTATCTGTGTGTGCACACTATGGGAACGGAGGAAGACAAGGAATGACACCCACATCCAAACAGTCCATTTTTGGTTTGTGCCGGCAACTACCTCCATCGTTGCTCAATCCATGTAATGCTAATATTTCATCTCATTTAAAAGTTTCCTGTAATACTTTGCCCAGTTCTCTAAAGAGAGGTCAGAAACCATTTTGCTGCTGGGGTTGCACTGGCTGTTGGCTGGTGCGCAGGCAGGACGGTGCGTTGGTGGCAGCGATGTGGCACCGCAGGCAGCCAATAGCGCACCCAAGACACACAGACGGAGCCTTCGCCCGGAGCTGGCTCTCCCCGGGGGCAGTGCAAAGCTCCTCTCCCTCTCTGGGTCAGTCCTCGCCTCGACCGCTTTAGCAGAGCTCTCCGAAGGTCGGGCCATGCTGCATCGCTCCCAAAGTTTTAGAAAGGCTCCAGCTTAATCAGGCAAACACGTTTCAGCGGCTCCATGCATTACACAGGCATTTAACATCCTGCTCTCTACTTTTCTCTCAGGGAATTACTGAAATGCTGAATAATGGAGAAGGTGAATTACATCTTTGCTTCTGTCGGGATTATATGTACCTGCCGCAGGCTGGGCTGTGTTGGTAGCCCAGGCAGTCCCTCTTCCTCTTCAGAAATGCTGTGTATAAAATTCTGTACTATTCCACCTCTTGCAGACCAAGTATAACCCAGCACTGTCTTTCATATTGGACACAGATCTACCTACAGATTATGCTTATCTCATTTTCCAACCTGGGTTTCCCACCTCAGTTTAATGAAGCGGGCTGTGCACCACACACAGCACAGAGGGACAGTGGCCACAGCAGGAGGTTAAGACCATGCTTAAACTTGGGTTCAAATCCCTCTGAGCTGCCCATCACCATGCAATTTCAGGCAGCTAGTTTCATTTCTGGTGCATCAGAAAACTCAGCTGCATGGATGAGGAAGGTAAAAATTAGATCAATTCTGTGAGCCACCATTTCTATAGAGATGTTTTGTGGGTATATGCTTACAGGCATGTGTTTCTAATTTGTGTGTTTCATATGCTTTATTCTCTTCAACAATAATTGAGAAGAAGCTTGATTCAAATGCAATGGTGATAGTTATCTGTGCAGTTTGAAAGCACTGATTTATTCTTGGGTGCTGGCTGAAACTATGGCCTTTATAAGTCAATATTAGTTAGAATTCTGAGTTTGTTCTCACTTAAAAATATTTGTTTTTAGACCACAACACGGGTCTCCCTATGGAAGCAGCTGTTTCTATCTGGCACTGAGATCCCATGGAGAAGCTGAGGAGGGGGATGGCTCTTCGTATCCATGAAGCCTGGATACTTCTGTTTGTAATCCCTGCTTTGGTCACTCCGGCTGCCATTAATCATGAAGACTACCCTGCCGATGAAGGGGACCAGGCCTCCAGTAATGACAATCTGATCTTTGATGACTACCGAGGGAAGGGCTGTGTGGATGACAGTGGCTTTGTGTACAAACTGGGAGAACGTTTTTTCCCGGGACATTCCAACTGTCCCTGTGTCTGTACTGAGGATGGACCTGTTTGCGATCAACCGGAATGCCCTAAAATACACCCAAAGTGTACAAAAGTGGAACACAATGGATGCTGTCCAGAATGCAAAGAAGTGAAAAACTTTTGTGAATATCATGGGAAAAATTACAAAATCTTGGAGGAATTTAAGGTATGAAGACCTTTCTTCAGTATTTAATATTAGCATGCTATAGGAATTGTATTTCTGTTGAGTACTCTCAAAGGCACTCAGTAGTTGCTAGCTGCTATTAATTGATGCTAAAGCTGAAGTCCTTTTTAGCTGTGATGCAGGTCTGGCTAACGTAAAAGCTGCCACCTCCCCCCATATGTGCATTCACTGAGGGCCAACGGTCTGTCAAAAGTCCCCATGTGAAATGCCAGCCCTCTGAATCTGCTAGTCCAGGCAACCTCCTTCTTTGCTCATAGCATGAATCAGGTTGGACTACCGATGGTGTCTGCAAAAATGGTGGTAAACCACTACTGAGTGCTTTTTAAGAACCTCTTTTCCAATTTGCATAGCACAAATTGATGGCATGGTACTAAGAGCTCTTACTCCTAACTGTATGAGAATGCAAGCAAGTAGATTGCAAGCTATATTTAATATTTTCATTTCAGCTGTGGTAAGGCTGTCTAGAATGGCAGAAGATTAATTCCTAGGCAGATGGCCATCTCAAGTAATGAGAAGTATGGGGTTTAATTGTAGTGGTCGAGTTCCTATTAGGAACGTTGTAAAGAAATCCTTCTGGAATGTGTCTTGAAAATAAGACCAGATTTTCAAAAACCATTACCCTTTACACAACCTGCGTCTCTTATTCTAATGAGTTTGACTGCATGTTTTCAATTCTGCTAAGGAAAATAACATTTCACAATGAAGAGCAGGGTCTGTAAAGGCACTAGGTATACACACCAGTTTGTTCTCCCAGGTCACATGGCTTTAAGATTCGTACCTCCATAATTAATGACAGCCTATAACTCTTCATGGCTGTATGCCCAATCTCATTATACACTTGCTAATTTTTTTTTTTTTCTGACAATGAAAACGCTTCCATATAGGTCTGTGTACTTCACAAGTTCTCGGTAACAAAGATCACAATTTCCTTTTTCCCAGATATTGTCATTTTCAGTGAAGGTAGTATTTAGTTCCTTTCTTCTATCATGTATGGTTTACATTCCTCTTTTTCTGTCCATCTGTAACTGCAAACACTCAGTATGGGCAAGACAGTTTAATGGCATAGACACAATACAGAACAAATACATGAGGAACATCTCCTCGAGGGCCATCCTCATCCACTGTTCTCTGCTTTGCTTTGCTGAGGAATGTGAAGATGCTGATCTTATGAACTGCTTAAGTAACAGTTTCTTCTTGCCCTAGGAAGGCCCAGCCCAACTTCATCTCACATGCTTCAGTGGTCCCATTTTGACTGCTGTGTTGTCAGATGGTGAAGTGTCCCACCTAGCTCTAAGTCTGACACATGGTCAGGTTCTTATGTGAGAGTTAGAAGGACTCTTTTTGGAGAGATTTTAGGAAGGAGAAAGTTAGAAAGACTCTTTGGGAGAGATTTCAGTGGGAGAATAATGAGATGGATCTTCTCATTAAAGTGTCTTTTGCATGTGAATGCAGTACAAAAGTACTAATCACTTTCCCTGAAAGAAATAATTTCACCCTGATAGTGGATTAAAGGGTAGAGAAACAGAATTTGGGGGAGAAAGGCTATTAGAGAGAGTTAGAACAATCTGGCTCAGTGTTTGCTGTGTTCAAAAGCTGTTGGGTGTGTGGAAAGCGAAGTTCCAGTATCCTCTGAGAAACACGAAGTAGATGGTGGCACGCCACGCTCGCACATGGTAACCTTCAGTCCAGGACTCATTTGAGATCCTTCAGACTTAATTTAGTTGACAGCCAAGCTTTTGACCTGGGCCTGTGTTTTGCTGAGAGCTCAATACCCTGTGGAGTAGGGCAGAAACCAATTTTTTTTAAATCTATGTGTTTACCTAGAATAAATAGTGAAATTCTTTTTTTCCTCTAAGTAGTGGAAGAGATTCAGGCAATGGAAGATTACTGTGCACTTCCAGGAGTGTTTGGGGGGAAAAAAAGGAGCACCTGTGAACTATGACCTTATAAATGCTCTAGGAAAGACAGAACTTCAAGATTCAGGAAACTGCTGCTATGAAATAAAATCCTTTTCTTCATTGAAGCATCCAAGCATTATACTGTTTACTTCAACAGAACAAAGATTTTACCTGCTGTCTCCACAGATGAAATTCTGAGCTGTAGGTTTTACAGGCTCTGAACTCTGCTCTCCCTCATCCTGTTGAATTTATACGGTCTACAAACTTTCTGAAGTCCGTTCCACACACACTGAAGTCAAAGAGGAGAGGCTTTCTCCAGTCGTTCTGACTCAGTAACAGGCTGCTTTCGGTGGAAATAGAGGCACTGTTTTAGATGGGCTCGTAACCCTTTCGCCCACTTGATTTATTATCGCTAATATGTAGGTTCCAAATCATCATCCATAGAAGTGCTTGTCACTGCTTAGTTACAGCTGAAATTAGCCTCCATTTAAAAATGTTTTGCAAGTGTGTGTCTGTGTGTGTGTGTGCCAGGACTCACTCATTTTGTAGAAATTTCAACTGCCTGATCTTTCACAAATTAGGATTTATTTTTTTTTCTCTAGGAAATTTTTTTCTCTAGGATATCAAAATCTGTGAGAGGTTTCCATTTGGGAGAATTTTCCTGCCTTGTTTCTAGATTTCTGTTTAGGTTTGGGGTGGGAAATCCAAATGAGATTTAACGGTTTTTTTCTTACCACTGACAGTAACTGTGACTATCTCAGGGTAAAGGAGTAGTTATAAAGGCCCGTTTCTTGAATAATTAGCTTTCTTCTAGTGAACTGATCTTCTTCCTCTGATTTTTTTGACTTACAACAGTCATAAGCACAAAATATAGGCATGACAAGCCATCTAGCTTAGGCAGCTGTCCAAATGTTTATGCCTGTGCCCCTAAATCGTTAACATGTACAAACAAAATGTCGAACTGAAGTTCAATTGTAAATCTAAACTCATTAGTAGCTGTTCTTGTATCCTTTTGTAAAACCTTGTGTCCCTGACAGATGGTTTAGTAACCCCACATAACATCGTCATAGCTCTGTTATGGGTCCTGGGAGATCTTTGTGGGTTTCAAGCTCCAGCTGCCCATACGGAGCCTGCCTCATCCCCTTGGTTTGCCTGGGACTTATCCCCAACTTCGGCTGAGGCTGCAGTTCCACCTGGAAACCCTCGCAGAAAAGGTCAGCACGGTCTCCCTAATGTGAGTCAAGACCTGACTCGAACATGTTTAATACGTAGATCGCTGCCTGGTGTTCAGGATTTTGACTCCTGTGGAGCAGTACGCAGGAGAAAGGGGAGATCTGGTGGCTCTTACTGGGATCCCTCTCTCTCTTTCCCAACCTCATTGTCCAGTTCTCTCCGTGTCAGCCTCGAATGTGGTCTCTCGGGGCTCCTCCGGTGTCTCTCAGAGGCAAACGCGGGGTGGCAGGCAGCTGCGGTGGCTGCAGGGAAGGTGTGAAGGATGCTGCAAGTCTCAGGCAGTCTCTCTGTTTTCTCCAGAGAGATCTGGCAGGGACTCTCAGGGTCACTTAGCAGCTTGCTTTTTCTCCCACGCATCAGCCGTGTTTTGATTTCAGTCCTGGAGGCTAAGGGTCCGAGTCCCAAGTGCTCCGAGCTCGCCTGTAGTAGCAGAGGTCTTTCAGGGAGCTTGTTAACCCTCCCCTTTCTTCCCAGAGAGAGAGAAAACAAGCAAGTAACAGTTCAGCGGTCTCAGTTATTGTAAGTACACATCATTGACTTTTAAATTAATGTTCCCAGATAGCAGCTTACATAAACTTAAGGAGACAGTGTACCGCCAGCGTGATGGATGTTCATTGGCAGCTTATGGAGGAATCATGCAAATGTCAGTGAGACAACAGTTTTCCTAAGTGCTGATTAGTTTTTACTCTCCTGCATAACTTACTGACAGGAAAGCACATGCCTACCCAGATTTGAGAAATGCGATTTATGGCGTGGTTTAAGGTACATTTGTAGCCACAGTTAGGAGCTATTTGAAAAGGATTAGGTTGTCAGTTTGAAAAGTCCATAATCACTTCTGAACTTCCTAGATCTCTCATCACCCAGTACAGGCATATCCATAACCTTCTTTCTATGGACCTATATGAATTTGTAGCAAAATACCATTGCTGGGAAATGAATGATTGGTTCACAAGAGATTGCCAAGCTGACATCTTGAAACATTCTGTTCATTTTAGACCCTACAGGCAGGAACTGCTCCCTCTCCCTGCAGGAGAGTGAGTCCCAGTGACATGGGTTTTGGTAGCATCGTGCCATCCTTCTCAAAGTCAATGGCAGAAATTTTCTAGCCATAGACATTAAAATGCCTCCATTTGCCTGGCAGGACATTGGGTGAGTTATTCTTTGGGTGAGAACACGTGAGGTTTTGGCATCACAACTTGGCCTTCCTGGTAATATTCAGGTCAGAAAAGCAGCTTCAACCTGCAGTTGTGAACTTGAGCATCAAGGACATTTTTTGGGTGCTCTTCAGTGGCTGTCCTGCTTTCTGCCAAGCACAGAGCTGCAATTTCTTCCAGCCATTGGCTCTGCCAATGCTTAACCTCTGCCTTCATCTGCCTGCCCTTCCCAATGACTTCTCCACCTCCTTGTCCTCTCCCCTTCCACCTTCACTGCTCCCAAACCCATCCTCACTCAAAAAGTCCCTAGATGATGCCCAAATGCTTGTCCCTTGCATCAAGCACAAGTGTGGAAGGAAGGGATTAAAACCCTTGCCCCTTCGCAGGCCTTCGCACTGTGAAACAAAAAAACAGGAAAGGGGAAATTGTAGCATCATTCTAGGGCAAAATCTCTGCTGACTTGAAAAGAGACAGGATTTCACTGCGGGAGTTCTACTTTATTTTTCTTTCCCATGTTTCCTGCCACTGTATCTTAAGTTCATTGCCTTGTTTTGTCCACAGATCATCTGTAATCCTTCAGCTAGGGCTTCTGTATCTCACTGACTTTATGTCTTCTTGAGCAGCACTTTGCACAGTAGGGGTCACAGCTCTAACAGGGATCTTCGGGGTATAATCAGAATCCAAAATAAAGCAGGGACTATATAAGCGTAGCATTATCATATACTAATTCATAGCTCGTTATAGAAACCTTTACTTCAGAATAGTGGCACCTCCTTCTCCTTTGTTAATGTTCTTTAAAAATGTTTTATTAATGCAATTATCTCAATATAACTTAACAAAATAAGACCTCTTATCAAAAGGTGTTGGCAGATGTAAGTGTATTCAGCTGCTATTCCAGCATCTCTCGGTCCCTAAAAGGCAGCGTGTCCATTCTGCCACTGGAGAAAAGGCAGCAATGAAACCAAAAAGTGATTCTCCACCCCAGAACCATGCCAGAAATAGAAATTAAGTGGTGCGAACTACAGCCTTGCTCTGACCACTAGTTACCCAGCCTAGGAGTGCAACCTTATCAAATATGAATGAAACCCTTGGGACATTCCCAGAGCATTACTGATGGGATGATGCTGTTAGGTGAAAACCAAGAGTTTGTTGCAGCCCTGGGTTGAAAGGGGAAGGTGAGGGGGAGAAGTGCGCAACCGCCTGGTGCCTGGGGTCGTGCTGGGGGCTGCTCTGAGAGTCCCTCAGCCCTGCCCAGGGGTATTGAACTGTCCAGTTGCAGGTTTGGACTGTGTATGCTGTGGTTTATATCAGTGTGAGAGAATAAGAGATACGACACCTTAAATCTGAGGAGCTTCGTTAGGCCACTAGAAAAACAAAGTGGGGAGAAAAGGAAGGTTCTTTAATGAGTTTTCTCCTCTATTACATGAGTGTTCAGTTTCCTGGTGAATCTTGGAAAGCGCTCAAATCATGGCAAGCTAATCATTGCAAGAACTAGCGTTATTAAAACCTTTTGGTAGTATACTAAACCAGTCATCCAAATCATTAGTAGTTTTTAGATCTTCGTTCATGAATTCCACGAAACTGATTACTAACCCAAGCCAGCGTGAGGCCCCGATTTTAATATTGGCATTTTTCTCTCCAAGATGCATGCAGCAGGTTTTTTTTCTGCTATGACTCAAACAAATGGGGCTTTTTTTTTTTCTTCTTGTGTGTTCTGCAATTTCATGTACAGCTAGAAAATCATAATACAAAAGAAATTTCAATATCGTGCCTGTGCTTTAATAAAAGGAGCCATGAACAATGCCAGCTCTGAAGATAGCATACAGCCATTGAAATCAGACAGGGGAAACGGAACATCAGTCAGATGAAAAAGTACGATTTATTATCTCCCTCCTGGCAAAATTACAGTGACAATGTCTATGCAAAGGAATCTGAAATTACTGACTTACTGTATTTCTGTCATAATTTGTACCAAGAAAACAGACTAAAATAGATAGGCATGTCACATTGATCTATAGTGATACCTGTTTTTTAAATTCTGTTATGTACTTACCTACTGATTCTATAACATATGTATTACATTATGCACAAGTATGTTATTACAACAGGTGAAAGAAGAAGGGCTGTATTCAGGATTGGCTACAAAAAAATCCATGCTGTTGTTTTCCCCAGATCACAGTAATACACAGTGGCCCCAAAAGCTCAGAGCTCAGTGGCACTGGCTGTGCTACACACGTACTCTCTCAAAGCTCCTCACTGAAATAGATGAGACCCAAAACTTGAGCATCAGCGTGATTCAAAATCAGCAGGAATTAAGCACAAGCCCCTGTGTTTTAGTCACAGTGCACCAGTGTGGGAGCGCAGTGCACAGTTTGGCCTCTACGTGCAAGCCCAAGGGACTGGTATTTTTCCAGTAAATATGACACAGGAATTAACATGTGCCCAATATTTGTACCGCCAAAGCTGTGGCTGGGCTTTCAGATACTCGCTCCAGGAAATAGCCCAGCGGCTCTGCTTGCTTCTAGAACTGGGGGCTGTCCAGAGAGCTACTGAAAGAGAGGAGATATCTCTGCACAGCCGGAGAAGAAGCTCTGGCACTTCCTCTCCCCTCCATCACTGCTGGAGCCGTGCTGTTAAGAAAATGGGATGTGTAGTACATGCAACTGTTACCAGCTCCTTCCAAGAGCGGTAGAATCAAGCCTGAGGCTTTATTATTGTGCCAGGCAATGCTCAGTGGGATCAAGGAGAGAAGTGCTCATCCCTTGGCTCTCCCAAGCTGTGTCCATCTCTGTCACCCAAAATGTTTCTGTAGGGCTGGTAAGCGTGAGGTCCTCAGGTTGTCAGCTTGCAAAGAAGGATGTCGTCCCCAGAAATGTTGACAGATCATTGGCGAGAAGTTCTTTAGACAACCATTTCCTACCAGAGCGAGGGGAAGTGCAGGTGTGTGTTTGTTGCTGCTGGAATGTGCATTATGCAGAATTATGTTCATTAAAAATAATGCTCAATTAGCTATTTATCCTAGTTATTGTTTTTAGGACTATAATTAGATACATGTAGTGACAATGCTCAGTCTAGTTGCAAAATAAAAATACTTGTAGCATTAGGCTTCCTTACTCTTTGTTCTGTGGTACAGTTCAGAGGTAATTCTATGGGAATTATAATAAAATTGGTATGCTTGGAGGAGCAATAGGGTTTGAAACAGCTCCTCAAAGCAGGGAATCTCGCAGTTTGTTAACTGTGGTCATCCCAGGCAGGAAAACCTTTCTGACTAAGGGTTAACCGAGTGTGCTTCCTGTGTTAGCAGACCCCTGTATATCCTCTCATCGCAGATAACGTATTCAAACCCATTTTCATTTCACATCCTTCCCAGCTTGTGCTTGTAATCAAATGTGATGACGTCCCGTGAGGGACAGAAACCTCCCAGACCCTGCTGGCTTCTCTCTTGAGGATTTAAACAATGGCAACAGGATACAAAGGGCAGATGCAGACAGGAGAATTTGGAAAACCCCTTCTCCATAGTCCCAGCTAGTAAGAAGCTGCTTTGTTCTCTGGGGCAGGTGGGGCAGGTTCTCTGCTGCTATCAACTGCTGCAGCTCCATGGATCACAAGTGCCCCTTTGGGATGTTACACTGGTGTAGAGTTGGGTACCAGTTAGATAATCCTCTGTGGAGTTTGCGTGATGCTGACCTGAGATAAGGATTTGCCCGAGGGAGCTCCCATGAAGCCTAATCCTCCTTGCCAGATGCCAGAAAGTAAAAAGTTAGGCTAGGCTATCAAAAAAGTACAGATAATGGAGAACAAGACAGAAGAGCAACCAGGAACAAGTCAGTATTTGAGGTGATGTGTTTGCCCCTCTCCCACTTCTCAACATGCAATGAAAACAGGAGCGGTGTCAAAGCCCGGGAGCAAAGGAGACCAAAACCACAGCAGACACGTGATGTTAACCCACTGGTGCAACCACAGCTCACTGCTTGGCAGGACATGGCTGGAGACAGTGAAGGAGAAGAGGATGTGCATGTAGATGTAATCTTGCGTTCTTGGCACCCTTGAGCTCCTGAACCCTCAGCATTCTTAAGGAAAAAGGGAAGTCAGCTCCTAACCACTCCTCAGCCATACACTTGGGTTCAGCAGACATGTCTTTCCTTGGGAGGAGAAAAGGGCAATACAGCAACAGAGCGTGTTAATGGAGATCAGTAACGAGCTCTTGTCTCCACCTCTGATGCTGGAGGGAATCCTGAGCTCAGCAGAGCTGAGCAAGAGCAAAGCATTCAGCGAGGAGCTGCTCCTTCGGGGGGAAGGAGGGAGCGTAGTTGTGTGCTGGTGGGACGCAGGAGCTCCCACTGCAGTACCAAGGGGGTGGGACTCTCTTCCCTTCGGGCACAAGGGGTGCAAAACTGTGCGAAACGCTGAGGCTGAGGATGATAGAGCACTGAAATCTGCAGCCTGGATCCTACAGGAAGAGGAGCTCACACTTCCCCTTGACTGCCGTGACCCAGCCAGGAGTCACCCGCCAGGTTGATTATTTCCAGCTGCCTGAGCTGCTTGGAGACATGGAGCTTGTCTTCAGACAAAGCAGACTGACTCCAAAGATTGCATTCAGTTCGGCCAAACAGCCATCATATGTGTATCTTGTGAGTAAAAGAGTCACGGGGCCAAATCCATCACTGGTGTAAATCTGCCTGGCCTGTACTGTGGCTGTGGAAAGTGCATCTGATGATCCAGACATAAAACTGCAGGAGAAGGAATGTGGCCAACATCCAGATCTCCTCTTCAGAGATGGCTGGTTATGTTATGCCTACCTCCTTAGTACAAACTCAGTATTTAATCAGTACATAGAGCTGATCTCGCCACCTCCTCCCATCTTTTGGCATGAATGAAGAAGGAAACAGTGGATTCAGGTATAGGGAAAACACACGTAAAGGGATCACCTTTCTGACAGGTCCTTGGTTCCTTTCTCCCTGCTCCAGGAGCTTTCTCCTACATGAGGCTCCTTCATTGCAAGGGCTGACAGGGAGGGAATGGAGAGCAGGAAGCTGCCAGCTGGACTCGCTTTCCCTGATGATATTAAAAGGAGCTTAACAAATGTGAAGCACACACAAACATTTTGTCTGTGTCCGAATGGGGCTGTGCATCACACGTTGGAGCCACAGTCCCATCAGTCATATCTGTAACCTTTCAAAAGGAGTCCTGTTCCCTGTGCACTGAACATGTCTGAACTAAAAAACTATAGTAATAGAGTCATAAAAATGATCACCAGAGTAATAGAGAACGCCAGTCCCCTCAGCCCCAGGGTAGGTGAGGTGCAACTATTGTAAGGAATAAAATGAGACATATATCAAAACAAAGAGAGTGTTCTTATGAAAGAAAGAAGTGCAAAGTCATGTTGTTATGGAGAGCTCCACTGCTGCTCTTGGGAGAGAAGAGCAATCACGAGACTGCAGATAGACAGCTCCCATGGAAAAAGGGCCAGGGCTCAGCTCAAGGTTGTCTCTCTCTCATCAGCTAATGGAGTAGTTGCTCTCCAGATCCAGACGTGGTTCCAGGAGCCTTTTAAACCCATCAAGTTGCGGGGCACATAGCAAGCATATGAGTACAAAGCTCCTAATGCCATCACAATCCTGAATCATCAGATGTGGGCCCAGGGTACCCATGGTGAGGCACATCTTCTGTGCTTCTCTCCCTTGTCTGGCTTACTGATCTGTAGTAGCGCCCAGCCAACAAAAGGCTGGCAAAGATAATTTTGTTTCCAGGTATAGACAGGTGTGGTCTGGGGCTGAGGGGAGGAGAGCTATGCATGACCTGGGGGGATTACAGCATCTTTATCCATTTCCATCTCCAGAATCCAAGCCTGGTCGCCAGTCTGCTGGAAAGACTCTTGTAGCTGTGAGTAGAATAGACAAGCAGCAGCTATCGGTAGCTAAAATCGAGCTTTGGTTGGAGAGCTGCAGCATCTGTAGGCGAAGAAAATAGGCAAGTCATCTTCAACCTCCTTGTGATGGGTTTGCTTTGAGTACAGGATGGAGTCACCATTTATAGAAAATATTTTCAGTAATATATTTGTGTCTCTTTTGTCCTTTCCGTGGAGTGAGACATTTGTCATTTCATTTCAGTCTTACATTATTAATGCTTGTGTGCATGTTGGGGGCTCCCTTAGAAATACAGGATCTCAGCATCCACTTCTGCTGCTTCTTGGAAGCCAGCTCCTTGTTTTAGCCGATCTGCAGTATGGTGCAAGCATTTTTCAATTTTTGGATGGCACAGTTCATTTGTATTGCTAGTGCTCCATGTAAGTAGGATACAGCTTCAGTTTTTCACTGCAAATAAATTATCTAATGACTTAGTAGTTTTTTCCTGTTGCAAAATCGTTTGCAACCTGATGGTGTTTTCAGTGATTGTACTCGTCTATAATCACTCACCAGATTGTTTATTTGAGCAACTTTCCACCTATGGAAAATCCAAGTCATTACCCTTTCTGTCTCCACTAGCTGGATGGATGATTTTTATTTTTTTAAGTAAGTGACAAAAATGAGTGAAATTTTTGCCCCATGCATGTTCTTGTAGTGGCAAAGAGCCATCTACCAAATCTTTAACACAATTTAGACAGTTATTTATGCGCTAAAGGCAAAGGCAGTGAACACCGCAGAAGAGGAATGGGCTGATTTCAGTCTCGCCTTCAGGTGGGACTCGCTAGCTAGCCCATTCTCTGCAGTTTGGCACCTGCAAAATTTCTCAGTTGAAAGCTTTCTCTGGACTTCCCTGCAATCTCCTACTAATCTGCCTGAGATCACAGGCAATTTCAATAACAATTGAAATGATTCTAATTTTGATTCCAGGAGTATCTTCAATGAATGCTATCCCGGTTTCTTTTTTATTCATCTCCCCTGGTTTATGACTTCCCACCTCAGCTGTGATGCGGAAACCGTTTTTGCCTCCGATTTTATTCATCAGGTCCTTTTTAACTTTCTCCCCTCCCTTGCTTCCTGCCAATAAATTCACCACCTGAAACTGTAGCTACAAAAATCATTTCCATCAGAATTGTCATTGTCCTTAGTGTCATTAAAAGTTATAGCTACTCTTAAGATGTAAGTGCCCAATTTGACAGACTTCACTTTACATTGCTCTGCTTTTCCTGCTGTTTTATCTGCATAGAGGAGGATGCTATCAGTTGAGCCTGTCTGAGGGGGGAGCCTGAATGTGATTATCCATATGAGCGGTGGCACACAGTCTCTTGAAAACTGAAAGATGGAGAGATTGCCAGCAGCAATGGTTTTCAGCTTTACTTCTCTTGGAGTCCAGCACTCGCAGGGGATGGGACACATCCAGTCCTTCCTGGGGACTTGTAGGCAGGAGGTGCACGTGTGTACAGCTAGCGGATCCGAATCTAAGGCAAGGTACTGACAAATGTACCAGGTTAGATCCATTGCATTCAAAACTGCCTTGACATCAGTAGAAATGGAGATGATTGCATCTCCTTCTTTTTAAGAGGCTTGCATTTCTTTTTCTAACATGTTCTCAAAGGGGGAGAGAGCATTGCAGCCCCGTATTCAGTCAAACTACCATGAAAAGCGTTTTTTTCCCTTTGCAGTATAATCTAGAAAAGGCACCATTATTAGAGGCACTTATGCACCATTTCCTTTTGCTGTTTAAAGGAGGTGGGAGCTAACATGCCTGATTAAGGTTTGCAGGTCTATTCAATTCAGTCAAAATACTTCGATTGTCTTCTACCAACTTGAACAGCCTCTGCATGATGATCAGTATGTGTCTATTGTAACATGATTAGGTGGTTGTAAACACTTACATGAAGCTTTTCTATTTGCTTCCTCAAAAGAAATGTCAAGTATTTGTGATATAATAGTTGTAAAGTTTGTATTGCTCTGTAGTTGTTTGCTAGTAGCTGTGTATAATTGATGAAGGGCTGTCGTGCAATAGTCAGACAGCACAATGACATGGTCCTTATGTGACCACTTCATGGCACCTTGTCAATGAGATGAAGTCTTCGAGTATGGGATTATGGGACTTTCTTGTACAAATACCCTCTTCAAGCTTAGCTGGAGAGTGTAGGAAGGAGGGGGAAGAGAGCAGCCCAGTAAATCCTGATAACTGGATCTCAGAACAGATGACTGGAGGGCAATGGCAAGAATTTAAAGTAGATGCGAGCAGCCTGTACGCTAGTTCCAGCAAAGATGTAAACTTTCTTCCATGAGGATGAAAGCTCAGGTACGAAGAATGTACCATGCAATTCAAAGTCTTTTTTGGAAAAGGTGAGGACAGGTCCAAAGTGTCAGGAAGCGGCTGTACGAAACATGACTGGAGGAAATCAGGAGCTGGCATCTAAATTCATAGAGTGGGAACTCTCAAGGAGTAACAGGTCTGTGTGTCATCTGTTTTAATGATATAAGATCCACTGAGTCTTAAAATACTTAAGTGCACTTTGGTCTCAGGCACTGTTTTTCCAGCTACTGGAGGGGTATGAGCCTCAAACTCCCAAGTCTGAGTGAAGCCAACTGGATTAATCGCAGCTGATCACAGGAGTCTGCAGCCTTAAAACTTGGTCTGAGATCTCTTCTGAGCCGGGTGACAGCCCACATATAGGACTGAAATGAGTGTGCTTGGAAACCACAGTTAGCATGGTGAATGTGACACAGAGCAAAAATCTGAGGAAAATTGCTTGTGATTGTCAGAACAAAGAGGTAAAGAAAAAGTATCAATCAGATGTCATCTTCAGAGTTTTTTGTTTGTCTTAGGTAAATCACTCCCTTTCCACCTCTCTAGAGATGTTTGTGTAGAAGCAGCTAAGAGTGATTGACAAGCAGATGTGTAGACAGAGAAATCCTTATTGGAGGCAGGGAAGAGGAGGGCTGCAGCCTAATATTTCATATATATATGCTTCCTCCATTCACTCAAGGAGAATACTTACTACTCAGTAATAAGCTTTTGCAGGGCAATCTCCATGTTATAAAAAAGTCTTTCACAAGTTTGGGGCAGCAGAGGTGGCTTAGGATGCTGTAGTTGTGGACAAGGCATGAGCTAAGGGTGCAATACAGGTGAGGTTCAGTAAGTATTTGGGACAAGAGAATTTCTATGGCTAGGTGAGGTGGCTCAGATACAGTAAAGCTTAGGTCTTGCAGAAGCTTCTTGCAAGATTGTGCCTAAAATCTTGAAGTTTTGTGTATCATTTATTTGTGTGATTGTACCAGCTGCCTTGGTCTAAAAAAATGTTTGATTCAGATCTCTTCAGCTGTAGAAAAGCATAAAAGAGTAGATTTAGACACTGAGTATTGAATTCAATTTTCCATTTTCTTTTCTCCACCTCTCCCTTAAGTTTAGGAAGAATTAGTATTTTAGGCTATTTTCCTGAAGAATTCTTTGATCATGCAATCTCTCTCTCTGTTCACCAGTCCTTCTGGATGACTTGAGGGCCTCCTGGAACCCTCAACTGTAGACCTCTCAGAGGTATAAAATTTCTGTGATTTTATGAAACCTAGTAGCTGACTAAAGAAGGACCCGTGTGGTGTCCAACCCCATAAGAGAGGGAGCCTCTTATCACTGTAAGGAGTAGTTGGATGATGTTAGCCATCATAATTCCTACATGTGCTGGCATTTGCTTCCAAAAAGAGAGTGAAAATGGTGGGGAGTTGCTGTGTATGGGAAAGAGAGTGAAGATCAGGAGATACAGTATCCGCATCTTATTTGACTTCCCAATTTCCCCTGCTCAGGGTGTGTCTTGTTTTTCATTCTGTTTCCTTTGCTGCCTTTTTCGTTTGTTTGTTTATATCATCTATCAAGTTTATCATTATGTGCTTATGCACATAAAATCTTTATTAGCCATGCATATTCTCTATTATCTGTTTTAATTTTCCTTCCTTCTTTCTTTGTTAACAAACTCTGCTGACTGCAGATGTTTCCCATTTGACAGCACCTGAGACTAAGGTTTTCCAGCTGTGTGACTAAATGAGTGCTGGCTCCTTCCTCCAGCTGCCCCGCTGTGTTGGATGGAACCATCGTAGAAGCAGGGGATTAACCTGCTCTCTCAGCCAAACCTGGGGTGACAGTCCTCCTTGATATCAATAGAACAGAAGAGAAATAGGAGTTGGGCCATGATCTTAGGTGTGGTTATAAACAGGGGTGTTCAGGGTCCACATCCTTGTGCTTCCTTGGTCTCTTTGAAGTGACTGGCCAAAGGAGAGGTGAATCAGGGTCAGTGCTGAGACTGAGAAGGTCCTTTGTGCTCTGTGTCCCACTTCATCTGCTCTCAAAAGCCCTTAGAGGGGAGTTAGATGTTGGCCACGTCTGCTTCCCACCAACGTGGCTTGACTTGGCCCCTACACTGACAACAACATCAAAGAACATATTTCCTGACTAGTTCTGAGGGTTAGTGCTCTCACCCCTGTTGTAAGTGAAAATCAGGTAAAAAGAATTTCAGGTGCTTTGCACCAGTTTTCCCAAGTCAAAATGCTGTATTGATACCTTCTACAAAAGGACCCATTTTGCTCCTCTGGTTTTAATGATGGGTCCATTTCTTAAAACATACCTTGAACAGTAAAGGGCCATGCAATTGTGTGGACATGTATCCGTCTTATGGCTGGGCACTGTGAACGTCCTTTCCTTTTGGACAGTGGTGAGAAGAATGTTTCTGCACCAACATCGATTGAAATCCTTCCTAACAAATCCTTCCCTAGAGACTCTTCTAAGAGATTATTCTGCCTTGGACAAGTGGAGTGAATAAATCATCTTCTGGTCCAAGCCTTTTATGATCCTTTAATCTTAACACTTTTTCCAGAATATCAATTTAAGGGACACCAGTAAAGTGTTGGCACTGTCCATGTGGGAATGGCACAGTCTCTGATTTGTGTCCTCGCTCCTTCATACTTCAGAAACCCTCTGTATTTTTTCAACCTTGTTTTTCAGTAGGGATAAGAGTTTCTTTCCAGGCACTGGTGTTAGCTGGTGTTTGAACTTCAGTGGCTACAAAAGTGTATACCACCCCTCTTCCACGGGGGATAGACTTTTAAATCCAGATTCTGGGACTTGCAAAGATTGACAGAGCTGCCTAGTGGATCCTGTGAAATGCTTCTAATCATGAGCAGTACTTGGACTGGGATGGACAGCAAGTGAAGCAGCAGCATGTGGGTGGGAACATCACTGACCACAAAAGAGTAACTGCTGTGATCTGGAGAAAAATAAGAGCAGACGAGGTAGATGGAAGAATCAGAAAACAAAACTTTGGGACATCTTTCACTGGTTCCCTGTTCTTCACTGGTTCCCAGTTTGTCATTTTGCCGCCTGGTCTACATAATGCCTGTATAAATAAATAGAGGACTTTTTTGGCCATTGTCCCATAGTTATTCCACAAAAAGGGTAGCCCCGGCAAAATTAATAGCAGGGATGCAGAGGACACAGACAACTGTAAAAAGATGCTCAAGTCAGTGTCCTTGGGGAAAAGTCCTTTCTGAAAGGGCAGGGGTTTGCAAATCAGATCCCAAAGCACATCCCATGGGAGAAAGTACCTAGTCATTCATAAAATAAGTGGACAGAAAGGCTGGAGTCACCAATGGACTGTGGTAGGAGCCACAGTAAGGGGCACTGTCAATTGACCAAAATAGTCGACATAGAAGAAGATCCTAGAGGCAAGACCAAGTACCTTGAACTTGATAAGATGGGGAAGAGGGAGTGGCTGAGAAAAGTCTTGTCATTCATGCCAAAGCAGGCTTTTCATTTGCTGGCTGCTCATTCCTTGTACCACTGAGGTGTGCTTTCCTTTAATTGTGTGCGGTTCTTCCCTCCCGAAAAGCTGCTTTCGGTGTCAAGAAACTTCATGGTTTATTACAGTGTCATTTTCAGGTTGCAAAAGCAAAAGATGTGTATGTCATGTCTCTCTCACTCAGTTGCAGAGTTGTTCAGGGGCATCTTCTACTTGTGCTGGTCATCTTTAAGCTGTTGATTGGGCTGCAGTCCTGGAAATGCATCACATATTTCTTAGCATTGCAGCCACTGTAGTAGTGAAGATGGGGACAAGTTCTGAGGGATACATCAGTGAAAGCCTCCACAGATCACAAGATCTAGTTCTACTGCTCCATATAATTAGTGATTAAAATGAGTAAAAACAAAGCAGCAATTTTCTTATTGATCCCTCAGCAAATAGGTCTGTCTATTTTCTTCTGTATTGTTTCTTCTTATTAAATAGCCTTGAATAATAAATGTCAGCCAAATGAATTTAGATTCCTGGTGCTTCAGACAGAAATCAAAGCAGGATTGAATGAGGAAAGATAATTAGAGAGAGGAATTCCACCTCCACAGACTTCTTCCCTTACTCAAGGAGTGCTGATTTTATCTAAATTGCCAAAGCCGTGAGCAAATGAGAGGTGATGGGAATTATAGACTGCAGATGCTGAGACAAAGCAAGGGAAGCTTTAATTAGTGCATTTTAAGGTAGAAATGAATTTCCTGGGAATAAATTATTTGACTCAAGACATATGGAGCTTCTTAGAGGTGAACTAAAAAGCTTTTTACCTGCCAGAACCAGGGCTCACAGGTTGTATGTGTCTTGTAGAAATGAGTGGCGCATCACTGGAGTCTGAAACACATGGGGATGAATCCTCCTTTCCTTTGCATCTCACTTTTTTTTTAATATGGAGGAATTCCCATTGCTGCAGATTACCACCAACGCAACAGAAAGCAGAATTTTTTCCGATACCCACGTTTACTCGTTCAAGTGTTAGTGATGGGTCTGCCATTGCTGAGGAATTGGCACTTAAGTATTGAACCTACAGGTACTGAAAGGAAGTTATTTTTCCTTTCAAATTCTCTTATTCTCCTTTCTTAGCTCTGTTGTCGTCCTTTCATTGCACTTGCACGCACATAAGGACACTGGGAACCTTAAAACACTGACCTTTCTATTTTTCAACAGATTTCCACAGCTTTTCAAAGGGTAAGACAGTGACATCTCTCTACTATTTGGAGGTAGATAGAGATTGCTGTTTGAATTGATGGAGCTGAAACAAAACCATTTAGCTGGGTGCTTTAATCCAGAACTCCCTGACTTCAGCAAAATTGTTCAAACCCTGAATTATTTCCATATTCTGTGACGCAGCTGCTCACAAACCTTGTTGAAACAGGCAGGAGTGGGGCCCGGACCAGATCTAATGGTTATGTTATGGGAGTGCTTATAGACACCTGATGCAGGTGCTGCACAAACACAGAACAAAATTGTTTTGCCTCTCCAAGAACAGCACTATTCTCCTCTGCTCTGAAAAGCAGGAATGAAAGCACATCGAGAGGCTGCTGGATGGACAGGGAACCCCAGCAGGACCTTTCTGACAGCTTAGGGTTTGCTGGCAGTGGTGATTTCATGTAGATATGAGTATGACCTGGAAAATCACCCTGTCCTTTCTTCCTGGGATGACCCACCACTGGTGATCTTCCAAATATCCTGCTCTGCTCCTGGCCAAATGTGTGAGATGACAACAGATGGGTAGAGCAGAGGTATGACCTAGTGGCTTCAGGTCGGTCTTTTTGATGAAGGGCCCTAAAGTCTCATGAAAGCTAAAAAAACCACGCACCCTCTCTGGGAAAACAAGTATCATGCTTGTTGGTTTTTCTAATGTTCTGGTTGCCTATTTCAGATGTTGCTATTTTGTTCTATAGGTTAATTTTTATTACCCATGATGAATGAATGCAGTCAAGAGGTATTGAACGCTGATGTGTTTATCTTATGGCAAGATAGAAATGTTGCAAACTTGTGAGCTACGGGAGGAAATGGGCTAATTTTAGATTTGTTCCTAGCCCTCGCCATGCGAATGGTGTCGCTGCGAGCCCAGCAATGAAGTTCACTGTGTTGTAGCAGACTGCGCAGTTCCCGAGTGTGTCAACCCAGTCTATGAACCAGAACAGTGTTGTCCTGTCTGCAAAAATGGTAAGAAAGTACTGTATTGGCTTTAACAAAGAGATATAAAGGAAACATTTTATTAAAATACTGTTACTGATGCATCGTCAGGAGATTTGCTTCCTTCGGCACAGGCTGGCATTGGGTCTGTTACTTCTCCTTGTGCGTGGGCTTCAGTTACAAGGTGGCAACTGTGAAAATTAAGGCTGCCCTTCATGGCCTGTGTCTTCTCATTGAAGCTGATGGGATTGCTGACTTGAGTAAGGCTTTATAGGATTGAGTCCTGGTATTGGTGATAATTGTTTCATGTCTTTGCTTTTTTCTCATAATTAGTTTAACATGAAATTAAGTATGTAAGAAAAGAGAGAGTCTTTGTCCCTAAATCAAGAAACCAATGGTTATTGCCTAAGACCAGGGGAAAACTCACCAAAATCAATGGCAAAACTTCCATTGGGGCCAGTAAGACACCCGCCAAGCCTGTAATGTCATTAGTTGTGTGCTGCTGAAATGATTTCATGACCTAGAGTCTGATTCAGCAATACTTTCAAGAAGGGTTTGGGGATGACTGAAAGTATCTCTTTGGAAAATAAATCTGTTTCCAAGGTCTTCCCGGTCTTGTACTGCAGCCCGTACGCACGTATGTCTCTGGAAAAGCACCTTTCTCCTAATGTAGATATGAAAACAGATTAAAAGGTGATCTAGCTTCACATAAACCTCTTCATGGCTTTCTTAACATATAAGAAATGGCTACTTAGACTCATCTTCTTGTGTTTAGAATTCACTATCCATATATATTTCCTCTTTCATACATCGCCACTGCTGGATAAGAGTAGTGGTTGCTTTTGGGTCTAAATGAAAATGTTTACAAAGAAATAACATTTTCAACACATTTTCTGCTCTTTAAGACAGGGAAAAAGCAAAATGTTGGAAATGCAAAATATTTTTACTAAAGGAATTGGCAAAATTGAAATCCTGATGTGTATATTAAACCATGATTTTTACTCAAAAATGTTTTGAAAGGTTTTAATTTAGAGTTTTATGTTTCTGTTGAAAAGCAGAAAATGTTCATAGGAAATTTCATTGGTTTGTTGCTGTTGTTGATGAACTTCAGAGAAAAGGTACATTAACCACCTCTATCCACCACCTTTGCCTATGGCCCGCTGCACTTGGGTGTGAGGTTTCCCATCACTCTCAACAAAATTGATGTCTCGGGTTGATGACTGGGAGGGGTAACACTGGCCATCGCTGTGACAGGCACCGTAGGTCAGACTCATTTACACCCGAACAAACGCCGCTCGTGTGTGTTTGGTCTCTGTGTTCCCATCGCGTATAGGATAGCACGCTGAATCCCCCCATTTACGGTGGCAGCATTTGCCAATTCCTTTCCATCTGGTTCGCGTCACATGAATCCAAACCATGAGCATCACTCAGGCTTCCCAGGAGTGCAGACTCAAAGGTGGCTTCACACAGGTCCAGGAGCTGCTGGATTTCCCTACCAACCCTTCACCACCATGACCATTTCCCCCAATAACCAGACTCCGCCACCTTGGGGGTCAGTGGCTTTCTGTGTTGCAGTCCCCAACATCCCTGGTGACTGGCAGTGGGCAGCATCTTTCTTCCAAAAACAGTCAGAGTGCCCAGATAACCAGGAGGAAAGGGAAGGAAGCAGCTCCTACTGATGGGAGCGCGGACAGGAGGACAGAAGGAAAATCAGCCACCCACTGAAGGGGCTCCAGGGCACAATGTAGAACCCTCAGCTAGAAGCCAGGAGGCTTCCTCCATGGTTTTGCGAAATTTCTTCACTCATCTGTTGGAGATACAGATATAAAGTTCTCTGAAACCTGTTTTAGGCAGGGAAGTATTTCTCACCATCCTCTTAAGAGCAGCCTGCATGCCTTGGGGATCCTGGTCTCTGGGGCCAGGGGGACTGGGGCATGCAGCACAGCTCTGAGCCAGTGGTGGATGAAGGGGAGAGGCAGTGCAGTGGTGTGGCTGTTCCTTGGGATCAAGGAGCATATCTACAGGGGGCATACTGTGGAGGGGAGCTGAACCCCTCCTTGCAATCCAGCCTGGCTGTAGGGATGAAATATGAGACCCCGTGGCTGGCAGGGCTTTCTGCTCCTCCTGCTGCAGCTGGAGCTGACTGGCTAATAGTTGGCCAATGCTTGTAGTTTGGCTTTATCCTTGACAAATGAAATGATATAATTCACTCAGCGATAGAAATTAAGAGGCGCCAAGAGAGTCTCTGTTGTCACAGGGAATCTGATGAGCAAATTTTGTTACTGCTCTTGGACGTGGCTCCAAGTGTGGAACACACCTTTCGCCTCCCTCTTACATTTTGGGAGCTTCATGTGAAAGAGTAACAGACATTGCTGTGTCTCTTCCCCCTCTGAATCCCTCTGACACATCCTGATGAATGAGGATTGCAACACTTTAAGCTGTCTGTTCATCCTGAGACCATGATTTTATCTTTCGGCTCTCCGCTGCAGCCAGTCAATTAAAGCTCAGTTTCACAAATGCATGAAGATAACACAAGCTGACAGACCCATTTAAATGACTGAACGCCCCCTTTTTTTTAATTTATTTGTTTTTTTCCTTCCATCAAGAAGCTTTTGCTTTCTACCAAAGTGGTGAAGACAGTTACAGTGCCATGTTTCAGTGTGATGGAAAGATTTTAACTTAGTCTCAGTCCCTGTGGTCATAATTTTAGACTGACAAACAGAAAAGCTCAAGGGGTACAGCTGTTGGGGGGAAAAAAGTTAATCCCCAGAACAACACGTAGTGCAGATTCTCATTTCAAAAGCTAGTCCTTAAAATTTTGGTACGGAAAATCCTCATTTGAGGTTAAAACCCAGCCCTGCATCATTTGCTGCACTCTGCTAGCAGCATGGCTTGCCTGCTTGTTTAGCTGTTGCTACCATTAACAGGAGAATAATTTCCCCTCAATACATTCAGATGGATTTTCATGCCTTTCTTAATTATGTCTTGCCAAGGGCAGAAGTGCTGTGAAGCAGTGAAGTTATTGCAAAAATCTGTTGATTCTAACATACCTGACCTGAAGATTCATAAAAAGCCAATATCAATTTCCCTCCCTCTATCATCATTTAAGAGCAGTCTGAACAAGTGGCGTTAGAGATTTATTCCTTATTGTCAAAAGAAATAGAATTGTTATCTTGTGTTCCGCTAAATGCTGTAGCTCGTGCAAAGCTGGCTCTGCTTGGCAAGGGATACCACATTACATGCAGAGCAGGCAGAGTTCACTGGGAGGCTAAAATTTGGGGGTGAGGCGGGGAGAGGACTTTTTCTCCTTCATGTCCCATCGTCCAATTTGTCAGAATGGATTTTAAGGGTGATGGCTCCAGGTGCTGTGCAGCATTTCTGTCGTGGAGATGAAAGGTCGCTGGATTTCACGTTTCCTGGTAGTGACAGACTGCAGAATTATGGCCCCGAGTTGTTATTTCTAGTCATTGTGACTTCTCCAGACAAAAGTGTGTCAGCTATTGTTAACTCTCTCCTCTGCAGGATCTAAAACTTGCCTATCACTACTAAAATCAAGCTCATGGCTGCCACCATCCGTGCTATCCTTCCTGCCCCCAGGTTCTCCTGCAGCTCAGCAAGAACATGCATCCACTCTGCTTACGCCAAAGCCTTGCTGAGCAAAAATCCCCACAAGGTCCCTGTCCTCCTGTGCCTAGGACTGTCAACATGCCTGTCTGGTGTTACTCTTACCTCCCCTGGGTCTTCTCACCTGACCATGAACTTTTCATTTCCAAACCTCTGCTTGTCCCTCCCCATGAGTCCATCCGCTGCTGAGGGTTGAGCCTTGTTATTGGTGGGTTGTGTGGTTTTTAAAGCCCTTCCTTATGCATTGCTGCAAGGTCACTCTTTAGGTTTCCTTCAGCCCTTTGTATGTGGTCTGGCAAGGATGCAGGGACTGGGGTGCATCTCCACTGTATCATCACCTATGTCTCTTAATCTGGTTTAATCTGTGATCCAGATTAAATGGGTTCCTCTTCTTTGCCAACTCCAAACAATTCTCACCTACTGCTGTGCACAAAGGGAGAAATTGATTGCGTTTTGCCTTGCCCAGTGCTGTTTGTTCCGAGCCAAAACCACCCGCTCCCAATGTGCCCTTTCTTGGGGGGGATGACCAGATGTGCTCCAGCAGGGAGTCCCCAGGTGTCCTCAGAGGTCCTTCCTCCAATGCCACGCTGCATGAGTGACACACCAATCTTGTCCTCTGCTCTAAGGGGGCTCAGCTTCATGCCACTTGTGCATCCATCCCCTGTTTGCTGCTCCATGGAAATAAAACCAGATGCAATTTCAAATTACCAGCCTTGCAGCTGTTCGGGGAAAAGCTGGAGGCGAGCAGAGGCAAGGAAAGGGCAGCACAGCATTCCTGGTGAGCCATGTTCTGCTGATTTTACAAAGTGCTCCTTCAGAATTGTATCCAAAAATAATCTCGACATTAGCAAAAATTCATCATCATGGGGGATTTTATGGCATAGCTGTGTCAGGGAAATTAATTTAAAAATTCCAATAAATGCCACAATAGAATTGTTAACTCTTCTCTAAAGTGTGAAATTCTTTTCAGAGCATTTCAAAGGCGCCTTCGCCTATTTACACATACATTAACGCAATTGCTAAAATAGACTTTGCCTTGGCACTTTCATTTTCTTGAGGAATGAACAGAATAAACATTATAAATTTCTGGTTTGGGGTCTGGTTTTGCTTTTAATTTAATTTTTGTTGCCACCAATCCTCAACAAAAGAATTTGTTACCCAACAAGACAGATAAAAGCTAACATGTCCACAATGAAATACTTCCTGGCAAGTGTGCTTACTCACGTTAGCATGGGCTTCTGGAGACATTCGTGATGAAATACTGGGCAGCAGGAAGACGTTTTGTAGATAATCTGTCACTGAGTCTTTAATTAAAGTTTTAAATTATCACAGTTGATACAGATTTCAAAGTAAAGAGTCTGATCCTGCCCTCCACACACAAGTAAAAGATGCCTTTGACCTTCAACAGATTTTACCTTGGTAAAATAGCATGTATTCAGGCAAAGCTCTTGTGGGTATTTATTGTAATATACTATAAATATTAATAATTCCATACAAGCATCTTCATCTTTGACGGCATGAGCACAAAAGTGAGTAAATAATGATTTATTTCCATGCATATAAAGCCGCATTTCTCTCTTAATTTACTGAGAATATAAACTTGCTGCTCATTATTCCTCTGTTTGAGTTAATTTGAAATAAGCATTCTGCACCCCAGCCTGTTCCTTCCCTAACACGGCGTGTTTTGCCCAGAAAACTCCCGAGGGTTTTGCCAGCCCATCGAAGCCGAGGGCAGCCTTTCCTTTAGCAAACAAATATGCGTTACATATGTCCCTAAGTGAATTTTGCACGCCACTGTGTAGAACAACACCTAGGGGCTGACCTGCAAGGCTGCCTTTTCCTAGCAAGTGGTATGTAGAAACGTTTTTTTTTCTAAGCGGGAGATTTTTGGAAGTCCCCAAGGGCCAAAGGGGTGTCCCTTTGGAAAAGCTCCGCTGTGGACAACTGGGGAGTTGGTGCCAGGACATGGGCAGGCAGCTCCCAGGCCAGGCTGTTCCCATCCTGCCCAGCCAGATGCCCCGTGAAAGCTGGTTCAGGAACTTCATTTACATTCATAAATTAGGCAGGGTTAATCCTGATTACCACTCAGGTGGGTAGACCTCTCAGGAGGATCTAGATGCCACAGAACGAGGTATTGACGATGCAGTCAATGAACAGGGCTCTTCCTTCTGAATCAGGGAGGCAACCAAATTAATGCCCAGGTATTGTCTTAGGGGGGTGATGCGATGTGTTTATTTTGCAAAACCTTTTGGGGGACAAAAGGCTCCATATAAATGAAAATTATTTATTGTATTTTAGGTGAAGGTAGTAATGGATTAATAGTGCAAGTTGTTAACCAATACTGGAAAAAAGAACTTTCCCATGTGGTCTGTATTGTTCCAAATTATCGGCTATCTTGAAAAGTGCCAAGATTCTAATATCGAATAATCCAGTGCCTGGATATTAAGTTACCTGTGCTTTATTGCATAAATATAGCTTGTTATTTATCTGCAAGATGTGGATCACTGAATCTCCAGGTCATTGTTTTGGAAAGCATCTGCTTCTAACATGATCAGTGACAAAAAAATCAATGAAGTGTGGAAAAAATTACTAAAAGTTTCAGGAAAAAAAGGAAGGTTTTGGGGAGAGGATGTTTTGTCTGCCATTTGATTATATACAACTGTTGCAGGATAAAGATGACACAGAAAATGTGCCAAGAGGATGAGAGAAGACTTCATATTCATTTACTTTATGGAAAACAGTGGTTTGGAGCCATGGGGAAATTCCTTTAGAAAAAAAACAACTAAATAAAATTCCTCTTCTAATTTATTTCAGGAATTCCTGAAATGGCCAGATTTTAAGATTGCAGTTAAAACCCCTTCAGTCAAAGTCTATGCAATATGCTGATTGATTGTGCAGATGCAAGTTGAATGTGACCAGCCAAGAAGAAGATGTATCCCCCACACTGGACCTTGCTGGACTCCACGATCCTCTTCATCGGTCCCGGAGACCGAAGCCAGTGGCATAGCGTAGCTGCATCACCCTTCTTCATTCTTGGTGGATGAAGTATTCATGGCAGCCAGCCAGCTTTTTGGGCACTCAGTTGACCCCACCACCACCACCCCATCCAGATGTCAGGCTCGGGTGTCACAGGAAGGACCTGCTCCTCTTTGGGCAGCACTTGCCCAGCGTGTGGGGGCTGGCAGCTGTTTCACAGCTGACGCCTTAGAGCTGCTGTGCTGATGCAGAGATGCCACCCCAAATCATGAGTCGTCTTCCATTTTTGCAGAGCCTGTAGAAGCCACCTTAACATTGTGATGACAGAGCCCAGTGCACCAAGGCTTCATGGCCAGCTGTGAAAATCAACGGTTTTGGAATGTTGAGACTACAAAGGATGCGGTTTTGATTGTTTGTCAGCTAATGTTCTTTGTGTTTACCAACAGGAATGTAAACTGTTGTGCCCTATTAGCTCGATTAAAGGAGTGGTTTGATTACCAACAGAGGAAAAAAATGATTGATTTAAAAGCTGCTAGAAGATCAAGACTGAAAACAAGGCAGTATATTTGGGCCAGGCAGTCACCGACCTGACAAAATACTTTAGTACTTACTTTACTGTTCCTTGAAAAAAGAAGTCATTTCACTGAAATTGATTTTCGGTGGAGCTCGTTCACCTCCATCACTTCGGGCCAAGTGGTTAAAGGCACATAGATGCTGAACTTGCTGATGAGAGTTAGGTATGTAAGCATCTGTCAAGAGCTAGCCCTTCCATTGCTTTCGGAAATCTCATGCAGTTGGATTACCCAGATGCTTAAAAGCCCTGCTGACTCAAGACTATGACCTGCTCATTCTGGACACAGCTGTTGGAAGACTCATCTAATAATGGTGAAAAGCTTTGGAAAGGTATATAGAGGTTAAACCTTCCAAAATTAGCCATCCTGGTGCTGGATAGCATCAAGGAGGGCTGAGCTGAATCTGCCACCTCCTGAAGTTTAGAAGAATGAGAGACTTAAGAGGCAAGGGAGAGGAAAAGCCTTTAGAGAACAAAAAAGACAGAAAATGAACAGCGCTTAATGTGATTAACTCTATCACACAGCTCAGTGCTCACACAAAGTGGTAGCTGCTGGACTGTGTAGCGTCAGAGTGACAGGGACGCTGCTGGGAAAGCTCAATTCAAAGAGTGGTGCAGTAGGGAGCCAGCAGGAGAGCAGCTCCTTTTGACCTGACTGCGTGCTCACAGGTCAGCTAATGCTTCCCGAGCATTTGTGGTCTCTTCCTCTGCCCAGGAAGCAAGAAAAGGGTAATTCACATATTAAACAAGGCAGGAGAAGACTCTGCCAGACAGCCGAAGGCCAGGCAGGAGCTGAAAGCCGCTATCCTGAATTTGTACCTCAGGTCCTAACCATGTTTCCATGCTTCCACCCCAGCAGAGTTCAAAATGAATGTCTACAGACACCCTAAAGAGAAGGGTCGGGGAGGATTATGAGAAGCCATTGGTTGGATGGGACTTGCTCCAAAGCTCTCATTAAGCGGACGCAGCTCACAGAGATGTGGGAAACGTGTTACATGGTCTGCATTGCTCTTTAAACTCAGAAATATTTATGAAGAAGCAGCTGCTCATTGGTGATTGTTTCCCCTTGGGAGAATGTTGCTGAAATTTGTGTGCAGAAACCTATGGCAGTGGTAGTTCAAGATCCACTATCATCATGATAGTATATTGTAGAGGAGGGGGTGGGTTTGGGGTTTTTGGGGGGAAAAGTTCCTAAATTCAGGTTGGGAAACCAGGTTACTTTTGCAGAACACAAGCAGCCCGGGCAGTACTGAAACTAAAGCAGGTGTGGTGTTGCTGTTCCCCACCTGATCAGATTCTTGGTGAAAAGAAAGACCAAAAAAAGACCAAAACCATGATTATCCAATTACATTGCTGTAAACCATTTTGCTGCAAGAGAAGCCTAAAGCCAAATCCTGAGTCCATGTCACTTGGTGTAATGCCGGCAGCGTTGTTTTATTCTGATCTACTCCAGCTGAGGATCTGACCTGCAAGAGCTAGTAGTCTCTGGGTGACTCACAGGCATATGGCAGGAGACTGGGGTGTTTTGCATGGTCAGGCTTTCTAAAAGGATTAGATATGGGTTTGCTTTTGCTGCTTTAGAAGGTTGAGATTATTAAGCATATCTGTATGAGAAGAGTGGCAGACACTGTCTTCATGTATTTCTAATTTAATGAATGTTTAATGCTTCTTTTATTGGAGCCTACATATATGTAGAGCAGAGGACTTTAACAAGGGGTTGACTTATGTCAAATAATTGATGTTTGAGCTGCTCCTTTTACATGAAATGCAGACTTTACAGAGCAAAGAGACTGTAATGAAAATATGAATTAAAGATTAGAGCTAAGCAAGTCTGAGAAAACATAGAATTAAAAAAGGCACTTAGAAGTTTTCTCCTCCCGCTTCCTTCCCTTCCCTCCACTTTTTCTACGTCTCCATCCTCTCTGCTTCTTTGGTAGAGTCCTGCATTTCAGCCACAGCCTTCTGTCTCTTCTACATCTACACACCTCTGTGAAGGAAATCAGTGCATTAATCTCATTCTGGGTACTACTGTATATTTGCACATCATCCTAACCTGTTACGCTTGCCAACTCAACAATCAGTTCAGCTGGAGAAACTAAAAAGTATTTTTGAGGTGTGTTTTTCTTCATCTCTATCCCTGATTTGCTGATGGAGTGCATCTCCTGGGCAGAATGAAAATAAGTGCAAGTTTGGTGGAACCATTTGCCAGAGGGATCCTCAGTTTGTTACAGCACGTCCAGGTGAGGGTGAAAGAATGTTATTTATACATTGGAGCGATACTGCTGTGTGACAGTGGTCGAGCTGTGCTGCCTGGAGGAGGTTCCGGTAGGACAGGCTTGAGGCTGGTACAGTGCCAAGAATGCCGCCAGATATTGCCGGTCCCTGTTGCCCAGAGATGCTCTTCTGCCCATAAACATCAGCATCCATTTCNCCCCCCTTCCCCTTGGTTAGCTGTCTTCATGCTCTGGCTTTCCATGGGTGCTTTCAGCTGTCAGTGCAGGTCTACGAGCTCAGCACCAGGGCATTGCTCCTTCTGCCTGAGGCTTTTCTCGCCTCAATTCCTGCAGTATGTGCTGCAAAGAGCTTGGCTGGTTGGGGGTAATTTCTTGCTTTCTGTGTTTGTATTTAGAAAAACCTTCTGCAATGTTGATCTGAATTCATACCTAAGACTGAAGAGCTTAGGCTTTTGGTCATCAGCAAATAAAAGCCCAGTGGAAAAGAGGCAAGGATGTTGCATTCTTTCCTTTGACTGGTTGGGTTGGTGTGATTCGGTTCCTTGCACCTCTGGCCATATTGGTAGATCACTTGCCCATGGGACCCTGATTGTCAGCACTTTGTAATGGTTGGCACACGTAAGTCATAGCAGTCAGCCAGTGCTGTTTTAGCAGCCTTTGTGTGCTCCACCACCCAGCCATGTCTTCACCCCAACCCCGAGGTATGTACAGCATCCTTGGTGCTCAGGGGTCATCACCTGTCTGGGCTGCAGCGCCGCCCTCCAGCTAGCTCAAGCAGTCCAAAGAAATGCACACACAATAATTACATCTTAGGGTAAAGAGGGCACCTCCTGGGGTCTGGAGGAGGTACAAGGAGAAGTGCTGGGTAGTGTGGATGTGGCCAGTCTTTGCCACATGGCATTAGAGCCAGAGGATAGTCTCATGCCCTGTTTTGTTTAGCAGTATAGAGAAGTATAAACTCTGAGCCCCTCCACAAGAAGAGCTGCCACTGCACTCTTACCCCTTATCATTTTTGTCTCCAGAAGTACTAAGCCACCAGGAGACTTCATGTGTAGAGACTTGAGGTGCAGATATTACACCTGAAGGAGGGACTGGGGAGGAGAGGAGGCAGAGAGGAGGGTAGTGATGCATGCCAGGTGATACAGTAGGTCATTAGCAAAGACAGTGACGGCCCTGTGGTCCTCCTAACTTCTATTTGTGTCCTGCGGACATACTGCTTTTCTGCTGGACTGAAGGAACCCATCCTTTGGGGTGTAGGTATGTATTAGGTGGGTCTCGTTGCTAAAGATGGTCACTCTTAGCCACCCTGTGTAGGCGTGCCTGTATGCCTTATAATTTCTTTTTGTACACAAGTTCTTGAAACTTAAAGCCATAAAAATCAGAACTTGCTCATGGTAGAAACTTAAAAAAATCAAGGTAAAACCCCTTCAGAACAGTATGGAAAACACCACAGACTGGCAGTCCTACCTGACAAACAGAGTTTGAAATCTGCCCTGTCCGTGATGCCCTCAGGATGTGTGTGATACAATTGTGTGTACGATTTAACCTTATTCTTGCACAAAAGATGTCAACCGCAGGTTAGATTTCATCTCCTAGGAAGGTGGAAAGGCAGTCAAAGCTCCCCTTAGGTATCCCCAAGCTCCTACATCCTCATCACACACGTTCTGCACCATGTGAGCAATGTTATATTTCTCGTGCATGGAGGCGCCCCAGGTTTATTCTTTTCAGGTAAACTCTAGGACGTGTGTATTCCACTTGTACCTGTTTCTGAAATCATAATTGCCACAAGGAATTCAGTAAGTAGTTTTAAGAAAAAAAACTTAGACATGGAACAGTCCCACAACTGAGGTAAACTCATATAACTCATTTTACGTCAACTAAGCCACGTTTTTGTCCCGGTTGAAAATGTTTTGTGCCAGGCAGTGCTGGTAGGGGACCTCATGTTTGTTAGAATAAATGGAGCAAGAGCCGATGTACTGAAAAGAAAAGTACTGAAGCCCTGTACAGGGGTCTATTGAGAGAAATGGGTCTGTGTGAAGATGAGCACATAAAGTTCTCTCCAACCTTTCAAAGCTCAGACTTTTTTCACTGCAGCCAGTTGAGAGTGTTTGAAGAAAATGGGAATATGTTGGTCAGAAAATGCTGACTCACTGAAACGTCCCTGGGAAAAAGGCCAATTATAGCAAACTCACTGTTTGTACATTCAAAAAGGTCGGGATAAAACCTTGAAATGATCAGGTGCCCCATTTTAGTGCTTTCAAAATGAACTCACTCGAACCTGGGAGGGTGGAGGGGGTGACATGGTTTTGGATGTAGATCTTTATTTTATAATTTGGAACATTTCAAATAGGGAATACAGAAATGAAGGGGCTTTTTGCCCAATTAATTGTTCAGACGACCTACTCTGATTTTTATTAAAACCAAAAAGTGTTTGCGACTTTGACTTTTCCTCCCCATTTGGGTGGAGTAGCAGAAATAGCTCCGACTGTGATGGGAAACGTCCTTCCCGCTTGGCTCTCGCCCTCGCCTGGGTAAGTAGCCAGGTCCAGGATGGGATTAAAATACTCCTCTGGGGTTAGATGCCTTTGGGGCTCCCACCATCCACGCTTGGCTGGAGAGGGCTGCTGGCACCCAGTGCTTCTTGGGAAAGCCTCCGCACCTTGCAGGATCAGGCCCACAGGCTTTGCTGTTTGCAAAATAGCACCTTGAATTGCACTTTCTCGTCTGATTGAAATGCACGGGAAATGTCAGGAGGTGCGGGTGGAGGAGTCCTCGTTCAGTATTGCTTCAGTACTCCCAAGTCTCATTAGCTCAGGTCAGCGCATGTGCCTGGCTTCTGGCTTGTGCGCCAAAATACCAGTGCGCTTTCGTGCCGTCCCCTCTCAGCTCTCACCGCATACAGAAGGGACTGCAGAAACCGGGGAGTAAGTAATCCCCCCGTCAGCTCCTCGGGCTGTTTCTGAGCAGAGGCTGGGGAACGCGCTGCAGCCAACACGCAGCGTTTCAGTGCCTAGCCAGCTCAGTTTGCAAGTCAAAGGCTCTGATTTCATGAGGGCCGAGCCAATGTTGGGTGTTCCTTCCAGAAAAGCCGTGTTCTCTGATCTCTGACTCATCGCAGCCGCCGCTGACATCCAAGGGACTCCTTCTGCATCGGGATTATTCATCTGAGCTGGGTCTGCAGCAGCATCCGATGTGTCATCCCTTATCTCCCAGCAAGCAGAGGCCAGCAGTCGCATGGTCAGTGTGGGCACCGACCCCTTCCCAACAGCACGGCAGTCGCAGACCTGCCCTCTGGGTTACGGATCAGGCCAGTGGCTGCCAGCTATTGATGAATGAATTTAGCTTGCTTTTGTTCGACACGCTGCAGTTGATGCGCGCGAGGCTCTGGTACCCTCGCTGTGCTACAGGGAAAGCGATGAGAGAGAACTTTTGGTTACTTTTCAAGCTGTGTCAAACAAAAAAGAAATGTATTACAGGAAATGTCAAACGATAATTATTAAGGACTTGGAAAACTGCGATTAAAAATGGAAACGTGTCCACAGTAGTAACAATCAGATATATTTGCTATGTTTTGCACAAAACCCACGTGTTTTCTTGGCTACATTCGTGCCTCCCCTGGAGAGCATATACCCTGTGATCCAGTTCCTGAGACTGGTGTAAATGAGCCCGGCTGCCTTGCTCCAAGAGAAACACCTGTGCTTTTTCAGCAGCTGAGGATTGGCCCCCTGCTTCTCATTTGTCCTGACAGCTCGACAACAAAGTTGTTACAAGCAAAATTAGCCAGGGCCAGTTCCTGCGCCCGTATAAGCCAGCCTCACGCCCTCCAAATCAGGGGATGCTGCTGCCATCACCCCTGCGAGGCAGCGCTGCCCCTTGGGACGAAAGGTGAGTCTGAACAGCAACGTTACCGCCGGCCGTCCTCCCAGGGTGCATTTATCTGTGAAGGGAGCTTGCTTGTCTGGGTTAGGAGGATCTGCACACACACCCTGCTACATTGCTGCTCTGCCTCCTTTGGTTTGCTGCCATTTTTTGCCAACACGATCTTGCCAAAATCTGAGTTAGGGACTGAGAAACGCAGAGGGGCTGTTCTCGGTTCAGCTTTCCCAGTGCTCGGTGTGAACCTCCCAGAGCTCCTTCTTGAACAGTTTCACCCATGCTTGAGGGACTTCCCTACCCAAATGGCCCCTTGGGTTTCCCAAGTGAGTCAACCCGTGAAATAAAGGTGATTACTTTTCTTGACAGGTATAGCCTTACTTATATCTATGGATCTAAAGGCTCGAGGAGTGGTGATGGAAGGCCTTGAAGGAAGGGATTGTAAGGCCCCAGCAACAAAACTAGGACTTCCCTTACTCTTCTGTTGCATGCAGTAGTGGTTTTTGCAGTTTGCATTGCCCCTTCTCCCCTGCTTGTTTTCTCCATCTCAGGGAAGCGCTGCCTGCGCTCTCCCTCCTTGGGTTCACGTGTGAGCAAGCAAGAAGGTCCTCTCCTAAACAGAAGTTGAACAAAGTGGCGCAGCCATCCTGTAGCCAGAGATGAGATGAGAAGAGACCACCAGTTAATTAGGAGCAGCGGCAGTGATGCCGCTTGGCAGGTTCACGTGGGATGCTGCAGGCACCAGCAGACTAGCAAACAGGCTGGGCTCTCCCTGCCCTGTGGATGTGCTGGGGTTTCAAAGCAGCATGTGAAAGCTTTTTCTTCTTGGAATAGGATTTGCCAGATGTGAAGGTGATGCTCAGGTGCATCAAGGAAATCGGTGCATTTTGTCCTCCCGACTGAGGATCGGGCTTTCTAGGCACAGTCTGCTCTGGTACACAAAACGCTGGCCCAGGGAAATCTGCAGTAAACTGGGTGTTGCATGTGCTGGTTGAATATAGACTCCTAGGTGGGGCCAACCCAACGTTTCTCCATCGCTGTATGCATTAAAAGGCAGGTCACTGCCATGGGGGGGGGGGGGCCACCAAAGGGGCTACATATCATTGGCTTTGTTTTCCACTAATCTGTTGGGGGAAAAAAAATTTAAATAAAATCCCCCACATAAGCTCATTGTGTCCAAAACTTTCCCAACTGGTAAGGTCAAAGCAGCAGTGAGTCTGGTGGTGCTTGCAGGCATGGCATCTTTTGATGTCCTTTTAGTAATGGCACCTTTTATAAGGTGTTACTGCTGTCTTTGTGAGGTCTGCTACACCCGTCTTTCAGTGTGACCCCCACTGCCATCATGCTGGGAGGAGGTAACCTCTTGGCAAGGGGCTGGCAGTGAGTCTCTGACCCCTTGCCTATAGGGAGGAGCCTTTCTGGCAGCATCGGGTAGGTAATCCTGACAAATGACGTAGGCACCATGTCGCTGCATGGCATCGATAACATCTGATACACTGTAGTGTCTAGTTGTGCATTTCACCTCGCGGTCACTGAGTTTTTACATTCCTCAGCTGAAATCAGCTGCCATGTCAAGGATTTTGGCTGTGCACCCCAGGAGAGGATCTCCAGGGCAGAGCAACACCCCACACATGGACACCAGCAGCCACAAAGCCATGGTTGCTACTTCAACTTCTTAAGGCAGACAGGCAGCCCACATGTTAGGTGTGACATTTTCCTTCTTTTTGTGTCTCCAGATCAATCAGTGCCAGTGTAAAGCTCATTATTTGTCCCCCTCATGTCATCCTGCCCCTAAGGTTTCACAGGACCTGTCCTGATTTTTCTCCCAAAATTTTCCTGCTGAGAAATATCTGTCTTCCCTAAAGACAACAGAGTTTATTCACTGAGTTTGGCGATCACTTCACGGCGCAGGGAAGAAGGATGCAAAATAAGAGTCAGGGGGGATAAATAGATGCTGTTTGCTCTCAAAAGCATCCGCTGGAGGTTTACCCAGCCCTGGCCTGTGCTCACTGTAAGTAGTCTCTCTGGCTGATGATTCGCTTGCGATACAGTGCTTAACGGCCCAGTTCTGCAGCATATGTGCTCGGCGCATCCATAACCTGTCGTTCTTTAGGGAGCCGGGCTGGGCTACCAGTGGCAAAAGTCAGCTCCCAGCCAGCCAAGCGGGACTGGCCGCTAGCAATGAAAAGCCTCCGGCCTTGTTTTATCACTCAGCACCATAATCGGTGGCTTTTAATTAAGGCAGAAGGCAATTGGTTGCGGAGGGCGCAGGAGGGGCAGGGATGCTGGAAGGAATTGGCTGTGGTATAAATAAGAGGCTGGGGGTAGGAGGAAGGGAAGGCGTACACAGCGAGGGTTCCTGGCGTGACAGCACAAATTGGCTTTATTTAGACATCAGTGCCCTTCCTTTCCCTCCGCTTTTTTTCCAGCGAGTACAAAAAGAGCCAAAAACAAACCTCCTTGGGCCCTACTGCAGGATCTTAGCTGCGGTAGGGAAGGGATCTGTCTTGAAAGTGCTGGGGTGATGCAGTCATCAAAACAAACATTTCCCTGGCTTGCTTCTGACATTAAAACCCTTTCTGAGACAGCAATGCTGGTTATTGTAGCCCTCTGGATGCCGACTTTCTCACTGCGATTGCTGTGGAGGAATGAAGAGGAGCAAAATTTTTAAAAAAGCAAGGGGAAGGAATGCAAAGCCAAACTAACAGAGTAACTTCTGGCACTGGCAAGTTTTCATCTTCCAAGGTCAGCCCTGATTTCATTTGGAGCGTGCTTTGCTCTTTTTAGCAGTTTTGGCTATTGCAGCCATACATACAAAAGACCATCTGGAAATCTGTTCCCAACTTTAGCAAGTGTTAACACCCAGTTGCCCTGAGCCCCTGTTTGCTCGCTGGCTGCAGCGGCTCCGTGTTGAGCTTGCTTGGGCTTCCACTCGTATCCCCGACAAGGCAGGGGCTGGGTACAACCCCCGTGCGAAGAACTCAAGCAGGCAGCGTGTGCACAAAGCCATCGAGCTTCCCCAGGAATTTCTACCCTCCTTTAGTTGTGGGGTTTGGGGCTGGGCTGGATTTCGGGGTGCTTTTTTATCCATCTTTTTTTACTGCGTGTAGTTGTTGAGCTCAGCTTTTGTTATATGCATTCAAGAGTAAAAGAGCGTGTTTCATTTCCCAGATTAGAAAATGCTCAGAGGTATAATCAGGTCCTTCCACAGTATTTAATTATCCATAATTAAAGGCATCTACACAAAGCACCAGATTTTCAAAGACTATTCTTGTGTTACATTGCTAATAAATTAAGTAATTAATTGGCATTGAAAAAATACAATAGGAAACATCAATCTTTTAAAGTAAAGCATTTTTTTTTAGGTGTTTTATAAAATGGTTAACTTGTATCAGGTCAGTAGCTGTTCTAATGTCTAAATCCCCTTTCTGGCTTTAAAAAAAATTCTAAAGGACAAAATGAATGCAGGAAAAACAAGGCAGGGAATACTTTCTAAAGAGTATGGAAACCCTCAGAAATGGGGAACTTCATTTGGAAGTCATTGTCCGTCACTTTGCCGCTCTGTCCCGCAGTTCCTTCCCCCCCTTGCCGGTAAGGTCTGAACCAATTTCCATCACATTTGAGAGTGCAGCTTGCAGCTTCAAACCCATCATATTCCTGCAAGTTTTGTTAAAAAATAATTGTCTGCTGGGTTTAGTTTTAATAACCCACGTCCCCTCAAGCGGGGCACTGCTTCTGTGCCTCAGTTTCCCCTGTGCTCGTCCCTGCACCACAGGGATGCTGTGATGATAACAGGCTCTTGGTTGTGAACCATTCGGATACTGTGGTGCCACCAAGACCAGAGGCTGAGTAATAGTTTCACCCAGTTATTAAGTAATAAAAGCAGACTGGCAGAATGAAGGGTAACGAAGCACTCTGAAAATCTGGGGGGGGAGGGATGCAGAACCACATATGTCCACCATAAATTTTCCCTGGCCTTTTGTCATTCCTAGCTGCTACCTTACAGTGCAAAATAACTATGCTGTCCTGGCCCATCAGCATAATATCACATGGTATCTGCTGGAGTACAAAAGCCCACATAGATTGTGGTAATGTATTTTGTAGTGTCACCCAGAATCATTAGCAAAGGAAAGGATGATCCTTTTCCATTTGATGGTTTCATTAACTGCAACTATTCACGTGCAAAACCAGCACCAGTCATTTTATTTTTATTAGCAACCTGGCTCTTTGCACGGCACCATCAGAAAGCCTTGTGGAAATGCTATGGTTACCATTAAATTCAGGTAGCATAATGGGCCCTTGGAAGAGCAAAATCTGGGGGACAAAACACGGGTTAAAGCTGCTTCTGCAGCTGTTGGAGAAATTAGGGCAGATCCCAGAACGTTTAGAACGCAGAAGCATTTAGGAGCCTGTTTATTCCAGAAGCATCAACCTCTGTGTGTCTTATCTGTCCACGAGACCAAGGTGTGCCCATCCTTGCAGTGGTTTGCTCTCCCCATGTGTGCCCTGGAGGTCCATCCATCCTGCCCTGCCCCTTCCTTCTCCTCCTGTTCCCTCAGGAGCTGCAGATTTCGGCACAGCAGCGCCATGTCTTGTCTCTCTAACACCAAGGTTATCGGTTGCTTGGGGTCAGAGGGAGTTGTTTTCTTGAGTTTCCCTTTCTGTGTCCCAGGCAGGTAATTAAATTCCCCACACAAATTAAGAAATTGTATTTCTGCCATTGTGGTTATTCCCTTTCTCTGGGTAATCAATCATGTGTACGGATTTGCATAGAAGTGGGAGCTCTGCCACTGCAGTCCGACCTGAGTTTATACAGGTGAAAAAAAGGCAAATCCAAAGGCTGATGCCGCTTGGTTCTGTTAAACGCCCTCCAGAAGAGTTCATCCTTTGACTAGAAGGGGAAGCTTTGGTGACCGACTTACGTAGACTTTTAGCTTTTATACATGTACATGTTCATTAAATTCACCTTTCACTTGGGTCTTGCCTGCGTGTGGCTAGTCATTTCTGTGTCTGTCCTTGTGGAGGCCAGGAGGATTGGAATGGTGGTGAAGACGGCAGGAGATGAGCTTGCTGTGTCACACAAAGTGTGAAAATGGGGTTCTGGTCAAAATCAGCAGCAGAAAACCCAACAACTCAAACACGAGCTGAGAGTACAAAGCAATAATTTCAGTAGCAGCTCTCTTCTTACATGAAAAGTTTTTGCTTTGCTTTGAAGTTCCATTTCTAACACAATTCCTTGTTCAAAACCTTCATCAGAAAAATCTGTTGCCATGTAGAAAAAAAAAGGGACCATGCTGATGCTCTCAAAGCATCACATTTCATCTCACAACGGTGGAAAGGCATAAAGGTATTTTTCTACCAAATGACACATTCCCACAGTCATCTGGATTGCCATGAAGCTCTGTTTTTCAGACAGGAGCTGAAGGTTCGTCCTGAGCGTGTGGTTTCTTCCCCTTCTTCCCCCTGGTAAGGGGTTTGCGCAGAGGTTTACTCATACCAACAGGCAACCATTGCCGCGACTAATGTGTTTGGTGGTGTGACTGTCATCGTGCATTAACCGCTGTAGTTTCATTATCCAACGGTGGGTTGGGTTTTCAGTAGACTGCACATCTAAATGCACAACTCAGATAAATGTACAGTAATCCTGGCTCTTTCCCCAATGTCTCCCCATTTTGCATTTAATTCCTCCAGTTTTATACAAAATTAGTGTTGTCACAGTTTCCACTTCATTTATGACTGATATGAAAAAACCCACCCCATAAAACATCATGCACAGCTGTAGTGACCAAGTTAGATTCAATTGTGGCTTTATATTGAGTTGACATGCAGCCAGCTCTCTTCCATACATCATCTGTGATTGCAGTTAAGAATGAAATACTGTTTTAATTCTTACACCAAATGTGGGGATTTTTTTCTGAAGAAAAAGACATAAAAATGTTAAAATGGGCCATAAAAATCATTAAATTTTCACACCGAGCACAACCAAGAGGTGAATAAGTTGGCTAAAAGCTCAGAAGACCCGGAGAAGAAGTCCCGGTTGTTATTCTTTTGTTGTTAACCTTCGCCTCTGAATGGGGATACCCAGGCAGAGAGCAAAGACCTGGTGCTTTGGCAGTCGAGGGCTATTTTGCCACCACCTTCCCTAGGTAAGGGTTTCCCCTCACGTCTGCAAGGGCAAATTGCTGCTGCTCCCTGCCGGTGTCCGGGGACGGTGCCTTGCAGCATTGCAGTGGGCAGGATGAACATCCAGCCAAGTGCCCGGCCACGTTTGCTACTCAGTGTCCCAATTTCTTTCTTGGGTGACGGGGGAAATACTGGCTATAAGGGTATGATCACCTGGACCGAGCCTGTCCCACGGCACGCGTTGTCCCACGGCCGTTCTCGGGACCCAAGCTGGTGTGGTGAAGGCAGCAGAAACACAATGGCGTATTATATATATACATATATATATATCTACCCTCTGGATATACATTTCTTCATTTACAGGCTTATTCTCCTGGAAGGTCCAACTTTTCCTGCCTTTGGCTGCTGATTTTACCGGTAACATTGTTAGCTAATGTGATATTTTAATGGTAGTTTTAGTAATTGATTTCTTTTAAATTAACCTGTTTGATACCATGTCCAAAAAAAGCCACCTCACCTTATTTGCCATGTTTGAACCATTAAAAGAATTAATGCAATGTACCTTCAGTGCTGTTGGAGTTCATTTTGGGAAACATCTATTTAGACAACTTTTTTAAAGCCTATTACTTACCTGAAAGGTTATAATGGCCTAGGAGTAGCTTTCATTGCCTGCAATTAAAATCTACCTATATTTTTGGAAAAATCTGTGGTATTCTCCCAAAGCTTTATGCTGTTTTCAAAGGGATTTTTAAGAGCTAATCCTTTTCATTTGGTCAGGTAAATGTTGAAACATGCATTTCTCACTTAATAGATGGTTATTGCTGTCTTTGAGGTGTTACTGTTTTTCTTCTCCAACCTTGAATGTACACAGTAAAAATCTGATTCAAAAAAAGCTGTTTTATAAGCACAGTATCTGCCTGTGCAATGTTGAGCACCTTGCCTGGGCAAGTTTTTTTTTTACCATAAGCTAAAATTTTCAGTACTGATTAAGGTATTTGCACATGTAGATCCTTTTAAAATGAAGAGGAATTTGGTGTGCAAATCCCATAGGTGACTTTGAAAATGCCAACCTGCATTTTATATTAAAAGGGGCGGGGGGGGGGACCCTATATTTGAGGCTAGGTCTGTAGCCCTGTGATTTGCTCTTCTGCTGTCTGAGGGCAGATCCTGACACATGCTGTGTGTTGGCTCTTCCGTGACTTTGGTGGCAGTGATTCAACTTCAATGCTGCTCTCAATTTGGGTGTATTATTCAATCAGCAGAGTGGGTAAATGATTATAAATTTGATATTAGCTATTAATTTGCACTGCAGCAATGCCTAACCCTGCTGGTCAACAGTCCATAACGCACCACTGGATTAGCACCCAGTAAAATGGGGAAACTGGGGTGGAGGTTTTGCAGGGAGTTCGAAGTGCACTCAGATGTGCTTCCAGCTTTGATTTCAGTGCACTTGGGATCAGAAACAGAGGCTGGATGCACGGGCTTGGGGGAAATGCCCATACGATGAGGCAAATAAATATCCTTAGTCTAAAGCAGCAGGAAAAGTATTGCTTGCCCTATTTTCTTCAGTGTGCCCAGATCAGTTTTATTAGATTATCTGCATTAGTCTTGGATTGTTAAAAACTGATTTTAAAGATTTGTTCTCATGGTGGAGACTCCCAATAGTTTATTATCATATCTCAATCCACAATATTCCTGCTGGAGGAAAAGTTCCGCTCCTTCTGGGCTTTAACCCTGGGAATGCCCCAGTTTGGCATCCCCTCGTATCTACTGGTGGCAGTGTCGGCTGTCAGTCATTGGCACCGTTGATCTGATTTCTGCAGATGCCTGTACTGAACATGTGTTTTTCCTCCATCATCTCCATGCCGTCTTTCCTACAGCGAGCCATGCCAAATGTCTAATCTAGGGCTTTGCTGCCATCTTGGCACGGGCAGTGCTGTGTGTCAGAAAGCAAACGATGTCGCTGCCTGAGGATGGACAGGTTGGAGGTGACCATCAACCTCGGGCTTGGTCCCCCGTCGTCATGCTCATCCCACCAGCGCAGCAGAAGAGAGAAGTGGGGCTGCAATTTTCAGCTGGTATTTTTTAACTGTCAGAGAGCTGCTGTCTTCATTTAACTTGCTGAGTGATAATCTGAAGTCTGTCTGCACAGCTCAGATCTGTATCAGGGCTCATAGAGGTCACCGCTTCTAAACAGACTGCTTTTAAATTGCACCCATAGATCTTCCTTGCACCAAAACATTCCTGCTCCAGTATTTAGTGATGCCTGAAGTTATGTCTCCACATCAAATTAAGTAACTGCGCTATCAATAAGGAGGACTAATGTGGTGTATTCCCTTCTGGATGTCTCCCTGTCCCTCATTTGTTTGCTGCTCCTGATTAAGACGGATAACGAGCTATTGGTAATTTTCCAACTGTGGTGCAAAGCAGTGAGGATTAAATCAGTCTGTGTCACTGGGAGCCAGGTCATAATTTGGGGAACTCGCGTGGGTCCCCTGCATTCATTAGACTCCAAGGCAGTGGATTCTTGGTGTTGTCTGAGCAAAGCCCAGATGATGTGAACATCACTGCATGGGGAGAGCCAGAAGGTGACGTGGGGCCACCAGGAGATCCCTGTCCCGCTGGGCTGGCTGAGCACTACACGTGTTTTATCTTATTTATTGTGCTGGCTTCATCGCTGACAAACATCAGTGGAAAAGCTCCTGTTGCCCTGAATTTAGCTTTTCAGCTCGGTCTCGCCTTTTTAATGCACTCCTTTTAATGATGTAGGGCTTGCTTAGAGTGAGCAACTTGGATTTAGATTGGCGAAGGATACTGCAGAGATATATATATACATTTTTTTAATGCAGAGATTAAATAACTTTTAGGCATCTTCAGGCATCCAGCAATGTGAATTATGGCTGGAAAAATCTCTCATGTAAATAGGCAGTGCTTGAGAAGGGCTGTTAGCATCATCATGTGAGGAGTGAAATATGCAGGAATGATGGAAAAGAGCTGCAGATCGGCTTTGGAAGACATTCATTCTTTGGGGCAACAGTGTGCAAGATTGAAAGCTCATGTATGGCTAGGAGATACCACCAGTTGACTCCAGGGAGCTTTTAGCCAGAGCCAGTGGGGTTTGTCGAGAAATAAAAAGGAAAAGGCTCTCATTTTGCAACATTTTAGACAATAGAGTGAAACTGGGGGCATTTACTGGAGGTGCCATCTCTCCATGGGTGGCTGGACAAGCGGCAAAGGAAGAGTGAACCTTCCACCTTGGGGTCACCTCAAGGAGGTGACACTTGTTACCATGGCTAAAAGCCACCATCCTGTGATACTCTGCCTAAAATTGGAAACATCCCAGGCAGAAAGTGGCCTTGTCATAGAAACATCACTTGGTCCATCGTTGCATTTATCCGTATTTTGGTTCCTTTCAGCAGAGAGGGCAGGAGTGATATCCCACCTCACCAGGAGCTCTTTACACTGTCTGCACTGGTGAATGAAGACCAGAGCAGGCTGAGATTTGGTGGGAGAGCTTGCACAAACCTCCTGTCCTTCCAGGAAAACACTGGCTGAAAGCAAATGAACAACAAAAAAAAAAAGACTGTGGGAAATGGATCTTCCAAACTTCCTTGGCTTTGCTTATGTGTATACACACACATACCTATGTACTTCAGGTCCATGAACTGCTTTCTTTGGGGATTTTAAAATATCAACAGCAAACAAAAAAAAAAAGCAGAGAGCAATTCTTGAGCTT
>VYZV01014300.1:2167-23577 GCA_013401275.1 Pandion haliaetus | reverse complement strand
TCTCAGCCTGTCCTCATAGGAGAGGTGCTCCAGCCCCCTGATCCTCTTCCTGGCCCTCCTCTGGACTCATTCGCACAGGTCCATGTCTTTTTTATGTTGGGAGCCCCAGAGCTGAACACAGTACCCCAGGTAGGGTCTCACGAGAGCAGAGTAGATTGTCTCCCTTGACCTGCTGGTCATGCTTCTTTTGATACAGCCCAGGATGTGGTTGGCTTTCTGGGCTGCGAGCACACATTGTTGGCTCATATTCCGTTTTTTTATCCACTAATACCTTCAAGTCCTTCTCCACAGGGCTGCTCTCAATCCATTCTCTGCCCAGCCTGTATTTGTTCTTGGGATTGCCCTGACCCATGTGCAGGACCTTGCACTTGGCCTTGTTAAACTTCACGCGGCTCACATGGGCCCACCTTTCAAGCCTGTCAAGGTCCCTCTGAATGGCTTCCCTTCCCTCCAGCGTGTTGACTGCACCACAGAGCTTGGTGTCGTCAGCGAACTTGCCAAGGGTGCACTCAATCCCACTGTCCATGTTGCCAACAAAGATGTTAAACAGTGCTGGTCCCAGTACCAACCCCTGAGGAACGCCACTCGTCGCCAGTCTCCACTCGGACATTGAGCCATTGACTGCAACTCTTTGAGTGCAACCATCCAGTCAATTTCTTATCCACTGAGTGGTCCATCCATCGANTCCGATCTGTCAAATGCTTTGCATAAGTCCAGGTAGATGACATCAGTTGCTCTTCCCTTATCCACCAATGTTGTAACCCCATCGTAGAAGGCCACCAAATTTGTCAGGCACAATTTGCCCTTAGTGAAGCAATGTTTGCTGTCATCAATCACCACCTTATTTTCCATGTGCCTTCCAGGAGGCTCTGCTCCATGATCTTGTAGGGCACAGAGGTGAGACTGATTGGCCTGTTGTTCCCCAGGTCTTCCTTTTTTTCCCTTTTTAAAAATGGGGGTTATGTTTCCCCTTTTCCAGTCAGTGGGAACTTGCCTGGATACCACAGCTTCTCAAATATGATGGATAGTGGCTTAGCCACTTCATCCACCAGTTCCCTCAGGACCCACAGATGCATCTCATCAGGTCCCATGGCCTTGTGCAAGTTCAGGTTCCTTAGATGGTCTCAAACCTGATCTTCTGTGTGAAAGTCCTACGGAAGGGAAGGGTTGCCCAGGGAGCTCTTCAGCAGTAAATCAGCTTTAACCAAACTGGGATTCCCTTTTGGGGAGCTGTTGTGGACCAACACAACACCCAGGCTCTCGCTTTAACCTCTATCTGGTTTTGCCTTTTACTGGTGCCATTTTACATTTGATGCCATTTCCTGAACATGGAAATTTGCTTTCAGTTCACAAACTCCATTTGGTACCTCCAGATGCATCATTATTTACACTAATTAGTAGTTACTCTAATTAATTACAGCTTAATTACTGTAGTTAATGTTTGTACAGTGCTTGGAACAAGTACAGCACTATACGTGCCACGTATTATTATTTTCTTCATTATTAATTAAGCACAATCTCCATTCCATGCTGTGCTACTTCATTATTTCCCAAGGAGTCGCAGTAGAGCCCTTATTCCCACCCAGGAGTACTTTACTCCTGGCTCCCACCGGGATGCTGCGGGGCTGGCTGCTGCGCAGGATGGGAGCAGGAAGAGCAGTGTCTACGGTGAGTGGGATTGCTAAGCAACATGAGGATGCTTGGGTTTTTCCCTTCACCCTTTCAGGGCATTGAGTCTAAAAAACAAATGGGAAAAAAAAAAAGCTGATGGCAGGGGGACGCCCCAGGGACCACGCACAGTGATCTGGAGTGTGTGTTTGGGTAAAATGAGGGGGGAAGCCCTGCAGATCCCATCACAGATGTTTCTGCAAGGTTTCCACAAGATGGCTCAGACTGTAGAAGGGATCTGATTCCCCCAAATCTGGTGGTGTTAGGCATGTGGTCCCGCTGAGGGATCCCATAGCTCTTCTCGAGCACCAAGGTGGCGGCGGGGCAAGGTCTGGGATCTCAGGGAGAAGCAATGGGCACAGATCAGCTTTTCCGAGGGTTTATGTGGAAAAGTTGCAGGCCATGGGTGGGCAGTGCTTCCACAGCAGCTGGGCTGCTTGGAGTAATAGCCCCGAAAATCATTGCCACTGGCTCTGCTTCGTAGCAGCCTGTCTCAGGCCAGAGCAGGTGGATCCAGAATTGAAATCCCACCGAGCGCTCTGCAGATACGCTATTTTTTTTCTGGACCAAAGAGTTTCAGCCTCATCTCAATCTCCTTTCTTTCTACCTTTTTTTTTTTTCTTTTTTTTTTTTCTTTTTTAATGTTTTAGTTCATTTCTCCCTTTAATTAATCACAGCTCTGGGCCAGCCAGACCCATTAACTACTCTTCTCATTTAGACCTTTCAGAGATGCAGTTGCAGATGCAATTTAATTTGTTGACCCATGATCGATAGCAATTAATACCATCTCTTTAATCTTGTTGAAAGGTTCATCTTGGGCTTCCAGAGACTGCCATCTCAAGGGGAAAGGTGTCTGATACATATGTTATTAGATGGGGGAGCACAACCTCCTCCACGGGCACTGTCCTTCCCAGCCCCCCGGCCTGACACTCTTGAAAATACAAGAGGTATTTCTGGGAGATGGAGAAGAGAAGGTGGACAAAGGTGAAGGAAAATGCTGAGGGGTAGAGAGAAGAGCAGGGGGCTTGGTAGGGCAGAAAGTAGGGGAGGGTGGAGCTGATGGGTTGGAAAGATGAGGGATGAAGAGGACAGCATGAGGGGAGATAGAAATGATACAGCGTAGGAGACGTTGCTAGAGAAGGGAGTCAAAAGGTCTCGAATTGGAGCGAAAGAGCGGGTCAGAGAGCAGATAGCTTAAAAGCAGAGCATTCAGCATGAGTAACAGTGAATTTTACAGAAGAAACACACCCAGAGCCAGAAGGACAATCCTTCCTCCTGGGGTGCTTTACACCCAAGTCTGACTTTGATGTGATGCCATTTTTGGCCCCCCCTCCCCCAACCCCCGCAAGTGCAGCAGCTGTGTACAGCCTCCCTCCTCCTCCGAGCAGTGGGAAAGCCCACCCCAAGAGCATCACCTTTTCCCCATCCTCATTAATATGCCGTTACCCAAGATTATTTTATAATTACAAGATTATTTCCTGCACACCCTGGCAGGGGGGAGCTGTCACAGCTCCGGCTCACCTGTGAAGCATCAGCAAGGTGATGTCGTTCTCCCCCAGGAGCCTGCAAGGCACACTCAAAACCAGGCTGAGGCTGGGAAAAACCTGGACTTTGGATACTCTCCATCCTACCATCCCACCCAGACGGCTCCACACAGTACTGGGATGCTGAGCACCAGCGCTCCTGAGTCAGCAGCATATAATGGCTTCAGTGGGACATAACAAGTTGAGTCCCATCTGATGTGACTCTCCCCTGGCTCGGCTGTCCCAGCCAGCAGGGATACAGGATCCACTGCAGCAACCCCTGTTCAGCCACAGCTCAAACGTAAAGGCGAAGAGCAAATCCTCAGCTTCCAGCACAGCATGAGCAATAATGTGTTTCTCTTTGGTGGCTGTTAAAGGGAAAAGAGGGCCCATGCAAATGTATAGCAAATGAATGCCTTTTATATAGAAAAATTACATGGGCTTGCAACAGCAAGTCAATATAGAAAATGAAAAATTTATCAAAAATCCACCTTCCTTTGTAGTGTGGAAGCTTAGCTTTTAAAACACAGGGAATAGAGTGCATGGAAAGGAAGTAAGTGCCTGTATATATTTAATATACTATATGTATTTATTTATAGTTGCAGATATACTTCCTACATTTTCAGAGTGATTTTTTTCAGGGAAAATGTCTTTTTACCATGACTAACTTCAGTATCTAAAAGAGCTCTGCTCTCAGAAGATGCCAGTTCATGCCCCCACTCAGCAGCACTCCTCCTGCACGCTCCCAGGAGAACCAGCAACACCCCAGTGCCACAGGCCGCAGTGAGAGTTCTACATCCAAATATGCCCAGCGTGGGACACTGTCCAAGATGACATGGTGGCACATATTTCCCTGCTGGCATAGGAGCTCTGGGAATATGACTATTTCAGTTCACATACTGAGGTGATGGAGATCCTCCAAGTTTTCTTTAAGGGGCTTCTCAGTGCACAGGATTTTGTAGGACAACCATGAACTTGGTCCACCCTCCAAGCAACCTAGACAGAAGCTGACCCTGGAAACCCTTTAGTCACTGTGGCCACAGATTGGCATCCAAATAAATAGCAGAGGAGCACAGAGTAGATGGTTGGTATTTTTTTCCAGCAGCCACATGGAAAAAAAAGCACCTGAGATCCACAGAAACCCCTGCAATATATCATCTTAACCCAGGTAACTGCCCTTGGTCACTGAATTGCTCCTTTTGGCAATTCCTTTCCCTGTACCCATGGACATGTGTGCAGACAGTCCATGAATGGGGAGCGGGTAGGCCAGCACCAATATCCCGTCAGTAAACAGCAATCAGAGGCCCTGATGTAGCCAAAGGATCCATATTAAGCCATATAAAATATTATTTGGGGCCTTACTGTGCTTTATGTTTGTAACCAGCCCAAGACAGGGAAGAATAAGCCATTGCCAAGCTGTGGCGTGCTTCTGGACACAGGATGTGCAAGCCCAGACAAAGGGATAATTATGCACTAGGAAACTGGAAGAAGGCAAAACCCAACAAGAAAGCTAAGTCGGGCTCCTTTGGGGTGGCACAGAACTAGACGGTGTCCCCCACCAGCGCTGGCTGGTGCCCGCCCTGCCGAGGCCAGGTGATGGTTGCACCCATCCACACAGACGGTCTCAACTTTTGGGCAGGCAGCCCGTTGGGTGTTACTGATGGCCGTTCAGCAAGAGCCGGACCAAGCCTCTCCTTTCTCGGGGAGTTTGTGTCCTCTGACCATGCTGGTTCCCCTGGGGTCACTAATTAATTAGGTATCTGTGTCCCTGGGAGCTGCCAGTCGATATTTTCTTGGCACTGCACTTTGCATAGAAGGTGGCAAGAGGGTGGGTAGAGTAGCACCAAGAGCCATTATCTGACAGTTTCAGGGCATCCTTCCCAACACAACCTTTCCGATCCTCGGCTCATGCAGCATCCCTGGTGCTGGTATTCATGCCTGACCCTGTCTGCACACTCAGAGCTGTGTCCTCCATGCAACGCAGAGTGCTTTCTGCTCACCTGGCTGGCACGGGGCTCAGGAGAGCCCCAGAGTCTCTCCAATTCGGTGGCCCCAGTAGTCAGGTGAAAGGATGCCTTGTCATGTGACATTCTGATGTTTGCTTCAGATACAGAAGATGGCGATCTGGGGAAAGGGAGAGAAAGAAAGAATGAGCCTGAGCTATTAGACTTGTTTCAGTGGGACAGAGCAGGATTTCAATAATAATTAATACCACTATTAAAGATGCTTGTTTGGATTGTAAGGCATCTGGCACAAGAAAGGACACAGTCAAGGTATTTTTGGTCATTACAAAATACACATACACAATGTTTCACACTGCTGTTTTCTTTATAGTGATAACACATGAAAGCTTGAAGAGAAACTGCCAGGCTGCTCTCCGTGGTGGGTTGACCGTGGCTGGGTGCCAGGTGCCCACCAAAGCCGTTCTATCACTCCCCCCTTCAGCTGGACAGGGGACAGAAAATATAACAAAGGGCTCGTGTGTCAAGATAAGGACAGGGAGAGATCACTTAACCGATTACCGTCATGGGCAAAACAGACTCAACTTGGGGAAAAATGAACTTAATTTATTGCCAATCAACTGGAGTGGGGTAGTAAGAAATAAAATCAGATCTCAAAACACCTTCCCTCCTCCCCTCCCTTCTTCACGGGCACAGCTTCACTCCCGGATTCTCTACCTACCCCCCACAGCGGCGCAGGGGGACGGGGAATGGGGGTTACGGTCAGTTCATCACACGTTGTTTCTGCCGCTTCATCCTCCTCAGGGCCAGGACTCCTCACACTCTTCCCCTGCTCCAGCGTGGGTCCCCCACGGGGTCACAAGTCCTGCCAGAAAACCTGCTCCGTGGGCTCCTCTCCCCACAGATCCGCAGGTCCTGCCAGGAGCCTGCTCCAGCGTGGGCTTCCCACGGGGTCAAGCCTCCTTTGGGCACCCACCTGCTCCAGTCTGAGGTCCTCCACAGGCTGCAGGTGGATATCTGCTCCAGCGTGGACCTCCATGGGCTGCAGGGGGACAGCCTGCCTCACCATGGTCTTCCCCACGGGCTGCAGGGGAATCTCTGCTCCAGCACCTGGAGCACCTCCTCCTCCTCCTTCTTCACTGACCTTGAGGTCTGCAGGGTTGTTTCTCTTACATGTTCTCACTCCTCTCTCCAGCTGCTGTTTCTGTGCCCGCCACAACTTTTTCCTTCTTAACTATGTTATCACAGAGGTGCTACCACTATCGCTGATGGGCTCGGCCTTGGCCGGCAGCAGGTCTGCCTTGTAGCCGGCTGGTATTGGCTCTGTCAGACAAAGGGGAAGCTTCTAGCAACTTTTCATCAGAAGCCACCTCTGGAAAACCCCCTGCTACCAAAACCTTGCCACAGAAACCCAATACACTCTCCCACCTGGTTACCCATAGGGATTATCCTGTTACCCTCATGGATTATCCTATCAGGTATTTCAGTGGTGGCTTGCTTCTGTGTTTGGAGAAACAGCCAAATCCCAGCCTAGGGAGCGTTGGAAAAGTCATGTGAATCTGGAAGGCAAAACTCCAAGGAAGCAGGTGAAAAATGGGGCTCACCAGGCTTGACGTTATCCCTCTAAATGATGCATGGTGATGAGAGCGGAGACTGCAGACCATGCCTTGGAGCGGGCCGCAAAGATGGAGCACCCTACCACCAGCCATACAGCCAGTGTGCCAGGCACTGGGGTGGCTGGGGCTGGCAGGCTCTGGCTTTCAGAGCCTTGGGTCCTACCTTGAAGGACTTCAGAAGAGGCTGCAATAAAGCCAGGGTGAGGTGTTCAGCTGTCCTGCTGAAAAGTGTCTCTTTAAGTGTTTACCTCATCCTCAACACTGCTATCAAGTACTTGGTTAATAAAAATCATTTCAGTTTAATAAATAGGGACTGGTGATCTTTGCTCTTTTCATTAGTTAGTTAGCTGGCTTGACGGACGAAACCTCTGCCTTGCTCAAACAGTTTTCTGGATTTCCTAGGGTCTGGCTGTATTCCTATAATTTAGCTGTATTTGCTATTTTTCTATTTTTTTTAAAGGACAAAAGCTTTGGGAAAGGGAAGAGAAAAATGTGAGGAACTTGCATTCCCGCAAATAATCCACTCCCATACATGCTGCAATGCTCATTTTGCAGTCCATTAAGCTCAAGTTAATACAGGTAGAGCATGTCTGGCATAGAGAGGATGGTGAAGGTTTTGGGGTTTAATTTTACTCAGATGAAAAATCCTACACGTTCCTGGCTGGTGTCGGTACTTATGCAGCAAAGACAACAGGCCCCGCAGGAAGCATGAGGCCAAGGTTAAAGCACTTCTAAGTCAAGATGCTATGATACCCAAAGAAGCAATTTCCCATTGTATTGCATATCTTCTGGCACTTTATCGGCATGAATAGAAACTGCGAGCGAAAGGGGTGTGCGGGGACCCATTGGAGCTGCAGATGGCTTTAAATTTCCCCTAACTTTCTCTGGATTCAAGGTTATCCTCCTGGCTTGCTGCAGGCCTGCACACTTGGGCTAATTGCATTTCTAAATAAATAGTGGCGTTGCCCCTCCTCACCCTGCCAGCGTGAAAAGAAAGCAAATGGAGACGTGCCTGGAAAATAAAGCGTGTTTGTTATCATGCTGTAAAGCCCCACAGGATACTTTATCCCTTGTGATTTTACTTAAAACATCCTAAATCCTACTGGTTTTGTCAGCAGTGTGAAAAACAGCAACTGGAAGGAGGCGCAGGCACCTCAGGCAAAGGAGCAGGAGGCACGTAGGGAAAGACAACCCTTTGCAACCCTTAACATTTCCCTAATGTTGAGAGTCTCCCTGGGGTAGTGGACAGCATGGGAAAAGTGGAGATACCGTAAATCCCATGAGGTGGAGATAGATACCACAGATGCCATGAGACGATGGGATTTCCCTGCCTGCTGCTCTTGGGTGCTTCTGAGAAGACACAAGGCTGGTCTCCATCCAGCTGGAGCTTGGGGACTGATCATCATTTGCAGTCCCACCTCTCACCAAAATTGTTAGTAACAACCTGGGCTCCATCCTTCTGGGTCTGAGAAAGTGGATCACAAACCAAACCCATCATTTCCTAGGCCAAACTCACCCAATGTTTGTATGCTACCAGTGACTGTGATGCCTTGTAGTGGAAATACAGAAATTTTCTTCTGCAAAACCAAGGTAAGAGCAGAAATAAGAAGTTGCTGAATGGGAGACAAGATCCTGAGGAGTAGGTCAATGTAGAAATAGAATTTAAGTGGATGCATGTCTGAATTTCTGACCAGTGAAGCAGACACACATCCTTTGAAGGAGTTACCCCAGCAAGCAAGATTTCACTGGCCATGCCTGGCCCATTGCACCTCCAACCTTGAGCATTTAGAGAAATCCACATGCACCGCAGACTTGTTCTGTCATTTTGTCAGATACACTTTTCAACTAGTATTGCCCAACAAGTGGCATTTGGCCTTAGTTTCTGAGACAGAATAAAAACACCTGGAGGAACATAACACATCATAGCAAAGATCTTGCTACCTCCGTGTGCAGGGGCAACCAGAGGGCAACAGTGCTGGAGCCTTGTCCTAGGGAAACCTTGAGGTCTCACAGCCTTTCTGTTACCAATAAAGAGAAAAGAGAAACTGAGCAGGTTAGAAAACATGAAAAGAAAGAAACATGAGAATAGCTGAGCCACATTCCCTTCAAACAAGCACAAATTCAGACAAGAACCTGCTCCTGGAGAAAATGCAGGGAAAAACTCGGCCTCATGCGAAGATGCTACATACAGCACCAGCGACGCCAGGAGCCTTCCACCATTCCCCAGCCCCGATATTAATAGCTCCATTCACCCTGGGAAATTATACCCATGGGTACGACCAGCAGGCTCCTCAATCCAATTTTCTCATATCTCTTTGGTGATAAATGTACATTAATTCGATGCTGGCTAACCTGTACCACCTCTCTGGCCCTGGAAACTTGTGCCTTTTGCAGGTAAAAGTGAACTGGTACTTTACAAGACACTATTATTCAGATGCACCATATAATATCAAGATGACAACAGCTGAAAATGCAATATCAGTAGGATAGATCACATCAAAAAAAAGGGCCAATTTAGTTATATTAAATTAGTGCACAGCCTCAAATTCCTAAAGAGAAGCAGCTGGTATAAAAGTGCTATAACTATCAATGCAACGTATTATGAGTTTTATTCTTACTATTTTTTATTAACAAATTTTTCATTCTTCCCTGCTGTGGAAATGCCATGCGATAAAGGGCGAGGGCTTGCTTACCTGCAAAACAAGAGCTTTATTACTTGTTCTGAAATAGACCATTTACAACACCAACAAGTGGTATTAATAAAGTTCGTGGATAGCCAATTGCAGGGAGCTGTGTTTCATATCACTGCGAGCGAGAGCTAACTTTGGAAAGGAAAATGAAATGTTAACCAAAAAGCCATTTCCAAGAGAAATAGTCCCACTGTACATCATCAAACTAATAAAAGCATGCAGACATGTAACACAAGGAAATTCCTCCTTCTCCTGGTCACAAATCATTTTTACCCCATTTCCCTGTGTTCTCAGTCACAGAACACAGTTGCAGGCTTCTATCAGTTTTGTTGGTGAATTTATGAGGCTCTTTACTGCTCACCTACTTCTTCTCACCTCGGTCTTTTTCATTAATGAATCACGGAAGAATTAATTAACGTTTAAGAGGCTGATAGCAATTTTTTTTTTCTTCTGTGGATCACTTAATCAAAGGTGGGCCCTTGTTGTTCAGTTTTAAGTGGAAATCCAGAAATGGAGAACAGCTACATTTTCAGGTTGTGCTTTACATACCCAGCAGGAAACATTTTAATATAAAATTTTAAATGAAAAGAAGGGACCTAAAGAAGGATCAGTTTCCAGAAGAGGCCCACCCTTCACCAACTCTCCTGCAGATGCTTTACAAGCTAATTTTTTGTGGAAAAATCAAACCTACTGCAGCGACCGAAGAGGTACAGAGCTCTTCTGAAAACTTGACTCGAGACATCAGCTCACCAGCAGTCTTAGCAGCAAATGAAAAGCAAAGTCTGGAGATGGGAGCTGCAATTTGGTCTTGGTTGTTGAGGAGTGGAAGAGCTCTGAGGTAGACTCCTGCATGGCTTCAGGCTGTGGAAATGGCACCAAGGTCTCAAGAAGGTGGGACACAGGTGTCCCTCAGCCCTTGGTATGTCCACAGGCTCTTTGCCCCTGGCTTGTGCAGAGGTGGGTTGAATGTTCAGGGTAAACAGCTGTATTTTTTGGCTTCATATACAAACCCCATTCATTATCATTGAAACAATGAAGTCTGAGGGCTTAGGGCTTCTGGAAAGTCAAGTTTGTGGTGTTTTCAAGACTGACATCCAGAACTGAGATAGAAAAACCCCAAAGGACCCAAAGTAGTTTGAGGTGATTTAGTCAAGGGCTCCGGCACAGGCAGGGCTGGACTCAGGGTGCCTCAGGACCCTGTCCTTGACACCAGCCACGAGGATGTGCCACCAGGATCAGAGAAGATGCACAACGATAACGGCTAAGACTAAAAACAACACAGGAGAGCTGCTTTGGGGCAGAACAGGCTACTTCTGTCTTCTCATCAGACAAACCCTTCGACAGACCCTCCCAAGGCACAAATCACTGCGTGTGTGCCATCTTTCTAAATGAAATGTTGCTACAATAACAGATCTCAAGTGTCCCCTGAAGGCACACTGTTCGATATTTATAATCACTTCATAAACACATGAGAAATGGCACAGTACAGCCCTACATAATCTATGTGCAATGATCCTTGGTGACAAAGTGTAAGTGACCAAATCCCTTTCCAGGTCTAATGATACTTTGCTCTAGTAAGCCAGTGATATATCTCATATGGCAAAAATAAAGCACTCATGCATAAAATTAATACAGTAAGCTCTGAAGTCATAAAGCTTTCAGTATGTGATATATTAGATGGGAAAATGACTAACCTGTAATTCAAGTTCTCCTGGTGCCTATTCCCGATAGGTTGTAGGGTCACCTAGGCATTGCATGATCAAACTGGGCCATTTCAGAAGCGTATGAATTATTAACCAACCAGTTAGGAAGCCCATTAGGGTCATGTGTATAAAAAGCCCTGCGAGGACATAGGTAGCAACTTCTCCTCATAGAGGTCAAACGCTTCCGTTCTCTCCAAACCTGCATGAGAAAAGTTACAGCAAATCACTTCCATCCATTTTGCTCCCCTTACTCCTTCTAGAAGGGCTCGTGATGTGACCAAAGGTGTTTGGATACTTACTGAAGTAGCTGGAGCCTATTTCTAGGCAAGTTTCCCTGCTGTTTAATAGCAGAAATACAATTCCTATGTAAGGCTCCAATATAATTGGGAACAGTTTGCTAGCAATCCAAAAAAAGCATGGTGGCAACGCGCACAAGCAGTCTATGCCACGCGCTGCTTCCAGAAACAACACCTTGTTTTTCATTCCTGTGAGCCTCTGCCACATTTCATGCACACCAGCCATCCCAGTGCAGTGGCAGACTGGTTGCTGGTTATTTCTGAGGGGCTGGACCATGCCTGGACCGTGGCTGGTCTTGTGTGCTGTTGCAGACTCACTCATCACAAGTCACGTAGCCCTCTGGGAGCTCTTGCTGTGTCCTGGTCTTCAGTACCAGGGTGAACTGGTGTCAGGGAAAAATTTCTCCAGCCACCTTGAAAAAGCAAGGAACCATCCAGAAGGCGGGAGCAAGGGTGGTGAAGCAAGCAGCAGTGTCACGAGTCTGCAGCGTGAGTGAGGGCTATGAAAATGCATTGCTGTTGCAAAACCCATTCCACGCAGCACCTTGCTGGGGCCCAATGGAAAGCAGGGCCTACAGTTGAAAACACAAAACCCCTTCATAAAGATATGCTCAGTAGTGTCAAATATTGAAATTACCTCTCTGCACATATGTTGCATGCCTTTTCATTGCTGATTGTAGTAATTCAGGAATCAGAAATCCAACCCAATGACAATTTTTCAAGGTCCTTCTATAAGAAAATGCAGACACTGCTTGCCCTGACTGTGGGTGAGGCAGGGATCATATACAAGAACATACTGTAGACTCCATCGATCTGCAATCCATCCCTTGTTTCAACCAGAAAAAATAATTATCCTTTGCATGTGAAATGATCAAAGTGCTTACAAAAAATCAAACTCCAGCTCCTCAATCAGGAACAGTGCCAAGCTATCGAATCAATAGGTTGTTAGATACTTGAAGTATGGGAATATGTGGAAGCTATCAAATGATTTCTTTGTTAATAAACTGCTACAGTAATTACCATTAGAATAGAAATGAAAAGATACGGATCAGAAATGGAAAGCTGTAAATGGTTTCTCATTAAGTGAAATTAAAGGGCATGGGATTTTTTTCTTTTCTTTTGGCCTTGATTCTGCAACATTTTGAAATTGCGTATCCAGAGCTGCTCATGCACCTACCTTTGTGTACCCCCAGTTCACCTAAATATCTTCAACTCAATGAGCCTCCAGTAGAAGAGAGCCTACGTGGAGAACAGTCAGCTAAAGTCAGGAGCGTGGGGATGTTGCACCTTGCAGAACTGAGCCCCATACATGGTGGTAGACCATGCTGCAACAGCTCAGCCTGCAATGGTCATCACCAAGGTGTCCACACTGGGGCTCAAGTAAGACCAGTGCAGATGTTCTCCATGAGCCACAGTTTTTAGTGCCAGACATGAATCCTCAGTCTGACCAGCAATATGGTACCAGGAAATAACAGCAACAAGATTCAGAAGCAAGGAGCTGCTGGTTCATCTTGCATGTACCGTGTCTGTTCTGCCAGGGATAGAAACTGGGATACCATGGAGCATGGAGAACCAGGTAAGATGTGTGGAAGGACCTTAGGGAAACTGGAGACTGAGGGTTGAGTCCTGGTTTGGGGCATGGGAAGACTGAGTGAGGTGGTGTGGCTCTCCATTAGGGTCTTGGTAGATGGCTCCAAGGGCGAGAAGGTTCAGCCTGTGCTGACTCCCTGCTAAAGACAAGACAGCCAGCATGAGAGTATCATGACCCAAATTACTGACTTTCAAAGGTCTGCAGTCCTAAAACATAAGCTTTCAGTTAGAGCACAGCAAGTTCTGCAAATCATAAATACATCAGGAGGCAAAACAAATAGCTCGCCCTTCCTACGCCTCCCGCTTGCCACTTGTGGTCATTAGAGTAATAGATTTTTTCAGTGAAAAAGCTTGACCTTGTCTAAAGTGCAGATCAGAGAATGCAATGAGATACACTTAGGGTTCAGCTTCGCTCCAATTAGCAGGCCAGAACTTGTCATGCTGGCTTTGGGGGGAGGAGGGAGAAAACCATTTGCTGCAGATCAAGGAATAGTCTAGCTGTTAAAGCTAGCTCAGCTGCCCACACAACAGTCTGAACTACCCCAACATCGTTCCTCCTTAGCTTGCCTATAGCTGAGAGAGCACAAGAGTGAAAGCACAACTTCCTTCAAGGTGTAGGAGATGCAGAGCAAGTAATCCACTCGATGAAAAGAGCAGGTCTCAAAAACCCCAACTCTTTTTCTGAGGAAATGAAAGGTTGTGGAGGCTGGAAAACACCTGAAAGGTATCAGTCAACATCTGCAAATCCCACTTTACCTGCAGTGCTTAGACAGGACAATATTAATAGCCCCACAGCTTTGCATGTACAGAATTTCAAGTGCTTCCAGACTCTTTCCGGACCTAATGTATTTACTGAAATTGGTTGTCTTGTACTAGCACATAAAGAAGAAGAGGGGGGGAAAAAAGGACTAATGGATGTACATTAACCTTTTGGTACTAGATTTCCCGATACTAGCTACTAATGCAAAATCCATTAGAAGGAAATGTCTGGGAACCATGGTGCGTAAATGTTATAATGCAGTAAATATGTCTGTAAAAATCTGAAGTGGGCATGGCAGGGACAGAGACCCATGCAAAGGTGGTTGCAAATGCAAGATGATTAAAGAAAGCTCTCTGATTTGCTTTGGGCAGAGAAACCCTGCAAAAAAGGGCCTGGAGAGGTGAAGATTTGGAAACTGAGCTTTGCAGCTGCCCTTTTTGCAGAATTTTGTTGCTCAGCCCAAGGGCAGAGCTTTGAAGCACCTGCATAAACCTCTTCCAGTGCCACACCACACACTTTTTCTTGCATGTTCCTCTTTCTTTGCTTACCCGCCTATGCAAGCTTGCCCAGCGCACTGGTGGAGGCTGTGGTAAAGGAGACAAAACCGCTTTGCTTGCTCCAACACAGACTTTCGCCACGGGTACCTGGCTGACGGGCAGTGCAACACCACTCTGTACGGACATGAGCTCCTTCCCAAGTTCTCCTGCTGGCCTGGGCAGCACTAAAACAATTATTTCCAGCCTCTGGGTGCCTGAGCTCGTGCTTGTCATGGGAAAAGTAACTCCTCATTGCTTGCAGAAACACCACAAGAAGGGGTTTTTCCTAGTGAAACATGGGCATCCTTCTGTGGGGCATCCCCCCAGAAATAGTTGCCCAGAGAAATCAACTGTTCAGCCCTCCAAGCAGGTACAAAATGATTTACTTTTTTTTTTTAAAGATAATCTTTTTGAAGATGAAAGAAATACCAGGAGCAGCCTGGGTACAGAAGAGGGATGGGTGACCATGGCACTGAAGACACAAAAGAGCATCAAATACCTTCGTTTGAGGATTTTTTCACTTGCTGGGTGCTCTGCTTCAAAATTGTAACATTTAAGTGCTTTTCTTTCAGGGATGTGAAGAGAAAGGGGAAAAAATGAGACTAGAAGTGAATGTTATCATTTAATACATAAAGACAGTTTCAATAGTTACGTTAATGTGCACTAATTAGGTGTGGGAATACGCAACACATCCCCAGGGGCTGGTTATATCCTCTCTCCCTGCTGCAGTCAGGCGAGTTTCACTGCCATGATCAAATATTATAAAATGTAAAAAGATTTATCACCTGTAGGGCACGGAAGAAAATTGTGAGGTAGCCTCCTTAGCAGTCACAGCTAACAGCCATCTTCCTAAAGCACAAAAGGCCACGGTCCAGTTTCATTTAACATCTAGAGCCAGCCAGAAGCCATCAGCACTGATCTGGGACTCCCTAAGGCTGCCAGGACAGGAGCTTGATCCTGGACAAAAACTCTCTCTCTCTGGGTGCTGGAGCTCCCAGTACTTTTTTCACCTCACAGCTCCTCATGAAACCTCCTCAGGTCTCTGGTCGTCAACTCTGTCCTCTCGTCCAGCCAACCATGAAGTCCTTGAAGGATTAACTGTAGGTATGACTGGGCATACACCACCACCACCTTGAAGGCACCTCGAATGAGATTCTTTATACCTTTTGCAACATCCTGGCCTTGAGGCTTTCTCTAGGGTGCCGAACAGCACAGCACCTGGAGTAAGCATGAGCTAAGCAGCGTTATCTTCCATCTACAGCCCTCTTCTGCTAACTTGAGCATCATCCGCTTAAACACGGACCCAGTTCTCCTCCTGCCTCACCAAGATGCACATTTTTCATCTTTATAGGATCCCAGCATGCTGTTTGCAAGAAGGTGAGTGAGAACTTTGCACCTTTGTGTGTTTGTGAAGACTTTTCTCTCCTTTTCTGCTCCAGCTCTGTCACTTCTTTGCTCATGCCTGTAGTGCAAGTGCCATCTCCAATTTAACAGCTGTCTACAGTGCCATCCAGACTGATCCAGAGCCGGTACTACCTTGCCTGGCCTTCAGTAGGAACTGTGGTTCCTTCTGACTTGTGGATCTTATAGAACTTGCCCTTTGAATGGCGTGTGCCACAACCATGGCATCTTAACACAGGAGCTGCTGCATCTAATCACTTACTCCCTTATGCGTGAATTTGGGGGCTTCCATTTCAAAGCCCGGAGCTCCGTTTTGCATTCACAATCTGTCTTTGCAGTCTAAATCCAGTTTAAAGTACCTGAGTGCAGGTGCTCAAAACCAAGTGAAAAATGTATGGCTACCTCCAAACCCAGTCCCTACAGATAGCTGACTACAGCTGATCTCACTGTGTCTATCCGTATTGCACCCGGATAGTGTTAGGACCTACCTGCTTCCCTGCACACTAATAAGGCTTCATGCTGAAACGCCTGGGCCCTGTAAGGAGGAAATAAAAGCAAGATTATGGGATTTTCCTTGGATTTGACAAATGTAGGTGGAATGCAACAGGAACAAACCAAATCCCGACCCCTTTTCTCCCCCCACTTTCTCTGCCTGTTGATCAGAGCATCCTCAGCATCCGCAGAGACTGGGAAAAGCTTGCCTTGCCAGCGGGACTAGTTGCGTCCTGTGCTAGCCCAGGGTGCAGGGCAGGCTACGTGCCCAAGCACCCACCCAGCTCCGTGGGCAAGTCTGGTGTCCTACGATGGCTGGGAGAGCAAGTCTGTAGGCCACAAGATCTGAGCTAGCTAGAGACACTCCACTGCTAAGCCACAGACGTGTGCTGCTGCAGAGACCACAGAAACTTCAAATTTGGTGTAAGCAGCTTCTCCATCTCTCATTATTGAGTCAAGGTCGATCTCATCAAGCAGTTTTTCTGAAATCAGAAGCCAACAGTCCGTGGAAACTCTTTCAAGAGTCCACAAAAAGACAGCACTGGAAAAAAACAAATGCTTATTCCAGACTGTTCCTGGATGTTTTTACCACACCTTGATCAAGAGGTTCACAGCAGGCAAAGAACCAGAGACCAGAAAACTTGTACTGTGAGTGAATTGAGCTGGGGAGAACATCTGCCTCCAATTTTTCAGTTAAACAAAACTGTGACTTTTAATTTAATAAAAACCTTCTGCCTACAACCACAGATAAAATTGTTCAAGCTTGGCTGAGTTTAAAACCAGAACCTGGCACCTCTTCAGAAGCACGTTAGAGAGCTTAGGGTAGAAAATCTTCCCATTTTGACACACGCAGCTGCTGGGACTCAGCTGCTGAGAGCAGGAATGAAGCATTGCATTGGCTCCAGAAGCAAAGCATATGGAGGTCACGGGCAATATTTACATTAATAGCAATATTGTTTGCATGTGGGCTTTAAAAACTATGCATGCCACTACGAGTAGCTGTTTTGAATCCAGGTTACATCGGCCACACAGGTGACCCTGACTATGCAGTGAACCGGAGGGCACGTGAAGGAGTTCAACCAGGAGTGTAGCCTGGCTCTTTTGCCCTCGGACACAGCTGAGCAGAGCATAAGGGCATTACGTTGCTGCACAGCATAAAATAAACACAGGGGAAGAAAAAGATCCAGCACTGCAGACTTATTGAATTAAACATTATTGTGGCTAATGCAATCAATAGAGCATTGATTGCATTATCCATGTTAATATTTAATTCAATTAAAAGGCCCCCAATATTTTCTTTATTTTTTTTTAATGTTCCATCACATCCTTTGTGCTGCACAAAAGTTAAATTTTGCTAGAGAGCATGAATTCCAGCTTGACTCAAACTATAGGTAATCTGGGTTTCCCCTGGCACCAGCTGTTCAAAGCTGACCCTTCCAGTAAAGCAGGTCAGGCTGCCACTAGCACCCAGTACAAACCCCACACAGAAACTGGGGCCCCCCCTCAGGGGAACGTGGAGCGCACAAGTGTGTACGGCAATTGGAAAACCTCACTTTGGAGGCCTTCGTATGACAACTGAGCCCCAGCTGATAGCTGCCAGAAGAGGCAGCCCTACACCTGCTCCCCCCACCAAATACTTTTTTTTGACTCCTCTGAGAACTAGTAGTTTGCTAGACTAGCAGGAGACTAACCCAGCCCCACACTAGCTGAAGAAATAAGTAAATTCTTATCAGTTCAGCAAGCTGAGCAAGACAGCCAGCCTAGCTGTTGCTTCACATCCCATTTTTTAATACGTATTTTAACCCTATTCTCACTGTGTATCTATTTAGCTTATGGGCTTGTGAAGGTAAGCGCTGCTCGTTCTTGCACAGCCCTCATCGTAGCGCAGTGCTGCTCTTCAGCGTGCTCACTGCAACTGCATAGACATAGCCCCAAAGCAAACTCAGACCTGAGAAAGGGTTGCTGTGATTTACAGCTGTGCCCATCAGGGAAGAAACCTTTCTGCTTCTTAAACACACTCGGACGTCCAGGGCACATATTGTAACGCAGCTAACCATGGCACTGCATGGTTAACTTCTCCCAGCTGCGGAGCACAACGCTTCCAACACCCACCAGAGCAAGACATCGCAACCCCTGCTGCGTAACGAAACCATGGGTATCAGCCATCCCGTTGCCTGTCACTGCTACAGCATCTCCGCTTGGTGAATGACAGCAGTGTGTCAAACACGCAGCAGGAGCTGATGGTTCTCTGCTACTTCATCAGGCCAGACCTCCTGCCAGGAATTAAATTGAAGCACAGAAAATGCATCTTCTCTGTAGGAAAAAAAAAAAAAAAAAAAAAAAAAAAAAAAAGGAAGGTGGGAACCTTCCTTCCGTTCCCCCATCTGATTACATACAGAATGTTCTTCTGCTTTTAAGGGCAATTTAACACTAATTAAACTACCATTAATTTAAATCAAACAAGTCTGAAAAGACAGAACATACTGTACTGCTATTAAAAACAGCTGAATCTTCATTTGTTCCATCGAGACACTACTGCCCATTTGGTAGTCAATCCTATCTGGCTGTCCAAAGACCTCTTTCTGTAGTTTTTAAGCTGATATTTAAGCCTGCTTTGTTGGCTTTTGCAACACAGCACGGTCTGCTTTGGTATCGGAGAGAAAGATTCAAACCTTTCCATCAAACTACTTTTTCTTGCAAAGTATGGGAGAAAGTCAGAGAAAGGACATGGGGGCCAAAGTGATTAATACCAATTAATCTGACATGAAGTTCACCCCATTTTCAAGATCAAAAGCAGGTGATCCTCCAGCACTGGAGTACAAAATAGCTTGAGGAGAAAAAAAAAAAAAAAAGCATTGCTCTACCATGTTTCATAGACCTAACCTCAACAAGACCCCAGGACGCTGCTATCCAGACTGTGCTAGCAGTTCAGCTGATCCACGAGACAGGCCAGAACGGACGTTCCTGCCCAGCAGCTCCATTGGCACTGCAGAACTGGCCATTATAAACCGATTTTTCCCCTTCCCTCTATCACCCTAACAGGAAAGCTAGCCCACATGAATCAGAAGCAGTACAGAAAGCACAGGCCTGGGGACCAGATGATTCCAATGTTTACACGTTTTCCCCAAACAAGACACACCAATGTGTAATTTTACAACAGTCCGTGGCTTCCACACAGACATCTTTGTCCAGAGCAGAATATCTGCAAGAGTTTCATTAGCCAAAGTGCTGATCTGCTGAAAGACTGCAGCATAAAATAACTGCTCCAGATTAAGTTCGCTCTTAAATAAGTCACTGGACCTAGGCAGGGAATGCATCCAGCTTCAATTACCTGCCTAGAATGACTCCCTTCCTTGAATAATTGCTCTTTAATCGCTGTCGCTCCTTCTGTGAGACTTGCCCGGGCCAATCACAGATAACTTTGTGTTGGGTCCCACACAGCTACTCAGGTCCAACCTCAGCTTGTGATAGAGCAGAAGAGAGGGGCTTTAGTTCAAGCCTAATGAAGGCTGTGTAGAAGCCAGTTGGGTGAAGCATTTGCTGACATCTTTGTTATCAGAGAGATGCGAGCCTTTGGACCCTCCCATGCTTGTTATTTGTTCAGAAGAGGACTGCAAGAGGACAGACCCCAGCACCTCCCAGGTATGCCCATTCTAATTTGAGAGCAAAAAGCAGCTACCATGGTTTGGTACTACTTGTTTGCCTGTTGTTTCCCTGAAACACTTGCAGAAATAATGCAACATCCTGCTCTCCTGCATTGCTCTGATAAGCTCTTTTATGGGCCACTCGCTTCTACCTCAGAAAAGTAACTTCTGAGTAGCTCAAATAACAAATGAATCCTCAGTGTTCAGCAACAGAGAACAGATTTTATTTCATAGTCAGAGGAACAAAGGCCAGAGAGAACTATTGATATTTTAGGGGTAAGAAAAGCTTGAGATCTTTGAAAACAAGTAATCAAATAGAGGTAGAAACAGCCTAAAGTATGAGTTATTCTATGACTATATTCCCTGGGATCTACCCAAGACACTGATGCAAGGATGCAACCTCCATACTCTCAACTAACTTTCACTTCAATACACACACACATGCAAAACAAACCCCCCAAACCCACACAAAACAGCAAAAAAGCAAAGCAAACAAACTGGCCAGGCTTCATATACTCTCCCTTAGACCACAGGCTACAGCCATTCAAAAAGATTATACAGTATTTATTAAAAATATTATCAACTATTCATGATGTTAAACTCATGTCACTGAACACCAGACATTGCTACTGAAGGTGTTGTCGGGTGTCCCAGATAAGCTAATACATAATGAGATAAACAGATAAATTTCAAGGGAAGCTGCCTGAAAATTATTAGCCTGAGAGTCACAGCATTTTTGAGGTATAAATACAAGCTTAATAAAAATACCTATAATCCAGAAGGCAAGTCTTGGACTTTCACCTCTTCAAATGCCCCAATCATCAATGCACACTAAGTACATGCACTTTAGCGGGAGAATACTAATATAAATTCATGTTATAGCTAAGTTTCTTTATTAACCTTTAACAGATTTTCTTTGACGAACTCAGCTACTCCCTGCTTCAGACTATGCCAAAACATACAGCACCTAAACCAGGCTACGGCTGTCAGTGCCACAAGTCTACTCACACTGCTTGAAATATCTCTTCTATTTTGAGCCTGCCTCCTACGAGCTTCCTTTAACGCACCCTTGGTTTTGGACTAGAAGAGACAGTGAGAAATGATCCCTACGCACCCTTTACCGCATGCCTCATGATTTTATAACCTTGCTTTCATGAGCCAAAATCCATCCAATGGATTAAGGGACTTGATTTATCCTTACTACAAAACTTTTTTTAGACACGTTTTATCCAGGGCTATCCCTCTGGTTTTAATGATTCACAAGAGCGAATTAAGCAGGGTCTGTGTCACTGACCTCTATCTTTTGTGTACTTACCTATTCCTTCAGGAGTATTTGACACCTGCTGCAATTCCAGCAGCAAAGTCTACTTACTGCAGTTCTGTGAGGCTCTTTAAGTGCGTAAGTCTACATACGTTGATCACACTCAAACTCCGAATTCCCGAAGAGACCTGAAGGAGACAGGCCAGAGTTAATCTTGAGTACACTTCAGGGAGAAGGGTAAAGATCACTCTTCAGTATGATATGGAGGG
>VYZV01014299.1:117298-132678 GCA_013401275.1 Pandion haliaetus | reverse complement strand
GTAGATAAAAAGCATATTTAATTGATTTCCAAGCAGGTTTTGCTTTAAAGGAAAAAAAAAATCATTTGTTCTATTAATAATAAAGCCTTCCTGCTGAAATGAATTATTTAAAATCCCTGGAGATACGTCATTTCCACTACGTATTGCCATTCTGCAATGGCAATGTATTAAAATGCTAGTGCAACAGAAAGGCAAACTCAGACCATTTTCTAGAGCAGAACCATACATTACATCTGCATGTTTAATGCATTAGCACTCAGTTAACCCATAGCTGCTAAGCTCTTTTCTCAATCAGAAGTCACAAGAAAATGTTTTGTCCTCAGATTTGAAAATAGAGGGTTTTTCAAAATTTAGGTAAGAAAGTAGCATAAAAAGCTATCAATATGAGCAATTCTGAAAATAAAATAAAGCTTATATTGATATAGTATCTCATTCCTATAACCATAAACTCCATCTGTTTTCCAAAATATGAAGAAATACAGACCCTGATCTTTGCATACTTCAAATTCCCTCCAAGTATAATGATGTTACGGATGTTGCAGAAGACTAGGTGTTCAATTCTCAAAAGAGTCTGTAAACAACAGCAAGAAACAGCGGAAGAGAATTTCAATCATATGCATCAGAATCACAAATGAATGAATAATTCAACGATCAATAATTTTCTTACCTGTTCCTTTGTGCTTACAGGATGTCCATGAGCTCCTAGCAGTTTTGTTGATTTCATCCTTCACTGAATTTAGTCAACTTCTTTATTTGACAGCGTGACTTACAATCTTTCAGGTAAAGACAGCAGTTATGGGTAGGCAGGAAGCTCGTAAATGAGCCATTTCTACTTCCCTTTTGTGCACGATGGAGTTGGTCAGTGCCATCTGCCAAGTCAGCACATCCCCTTCGAATCCCAGCTAGCTGGAAGTCAGACAAAATGTTTTCATAAACAAGGACTCCTTTCACTGATCAGTAAATAAAAGGTTGAATATCCCTACCCTGAGGATCAGAACATGGAGTCAGACCTTTCTCTTACTGGCAGATATACAGTGAGGAAAACTTGATCCATACAGCCCTGTCTGGGGGTTACATCTCACCCTGTGGCTTCATGGTTGTAAAACCTGAGCCTGCCACCTTCCTTGTAGCTGCTGCAGAAGGACAGGGGCAGATGCTGAAGTACATATCTTTACTAAAGTTTTACCCTCTCTCTGCATCAGCTGAGATAGTTTCAAACCTTGAGGTCTTTAGGAAGAATGTTTTTCTTTACTTTCTGTTCTGTAAAACCACTGCATAGGAGAGGAACTCTTTTACATATCCATCCTTCTTCTCACATCTTTTCAGCAGAGTCTGTGTTGCTGGATTCAGAGGAATTTTTCAGTTGTCTTGTCCCAAACTTTGGCCATGTCTAGGCCACATATCATGATAAGACCCAGAAGTGAAATGTCTTCCTCCCCCTATACCGCTGTTCCCTTTGGAAATAAAGCTAGGGCATTCAGGGCACAAGTATGGTGCAGCCTGATAGCTCCCCAGTCTGCATATCAGAGCAGAGCAAAGGTCTACAGAATGTGTCAGCAGGCTTAGCCACCTCACATGTGTTACATTGACTAGTTCCTTCTTTTATAATGTATTTCCAATGATGAATGTGTATGTTTTCCTTGGCCTGTATGGTTGCTGGTTTGGCATCATTTTTATTGGAATTAAAGAAACAAAGAAAGAACAAAAGAACTATTAAGTATTTTCAGAGTCTAAGATTAAGCCTAAAAAATTCAAAACTTAACATGAAATAGGTGCTTTCCATTATATGGCAGTACACATTGGACAAATTAATGTCCTGTGAAAGTCATCTACAGGTACCTGAGGTAGATCTCTAATTTTAATAACTTGACTTTATATGACCTGCTATTGCTTCTGTTAACATTTGTTGTCATTCATCTATTAAAGAGAGCAATAAAAAGTCAACAGATATGTGAAAGAAACATCAGAGAATTGTTTCAGTTGAAGGCAGCCAGACTAAATAGTGTCCTTTTCCTTATCAGTGCTTCTGTTACATTTTGAGTTATGTATCTACATTTCCATTTAAATTTTATCCCAGTTTTGGTATTTTTTTACAGTGGGGCAAATTATCCCTGACATTATTTATTGGAGCAACAGCAGCTTCAGGAATATATGCAAGCTTATTGCACATAAAGGAGTCAAGTTTTTAAACAGAAAAAAAACCATTATTTTATTTTTTTTCTGCAATGTATCTATGTTTTTTCTGTGCCTGTATCCCATGTTGATCACGTTTTTCATTTAAATTTGTGCAAAAAAGAGAGTTTATCATAAAAGACTGCAGTTGACATCTATTTAAAAAAAAAACCTGCAAAACGCTAAATCAATGCATTAAACCAACAAAAGAGATTTGGAGTGGTTCCTAAAACAGTATTAACTATACCTGTATAGAAATTTCATCTGAAGAGCTCAAAGCACAATGCAAACCTTAAGTTTGCCTTACATCATGCTGGTGAGGTATGTGTCTCCTCCTGTGTTCCAGATGAGCAGTGAGGCTGCAGGTCTGTGACAGTCTAAGCCAGTAAAAAATGCTGGGGTTATGGTCCTGCCTTTTTCTCTGGATCTACTATTCATTTCCAGTCTCTGGCTTGTTCCTGCTCTGGCTCTGATCTGATCTATAATAACCTGGGTCAGGGACCTAACCTGGGAGAAAAAGATCAGTGAGGCACTAGTGCCACACTAAGGAAGGTGCTGAATTGCAGTAATAGTGGCTTTCATCAGCCTGAGGAATTACACAATTGCCACCTGAATCTGCTCCTTTTCTGTTGTGTTTAAAAAAAAAGAAAATATTTTCAAATATCACAATACTAAAAACATTGTTTGCAAGTTTTTTCCTAACCTTTCTGCAAGGGAATAATCATCTATATTTCACCAATAAAAAGTCATAATATCTCTTATTTGATTTTCATAGTCAACTTCCTGCTTTCTCCTACACTGGGAGGAGCTCCAGCTAAAAACCTGCACACTGCCTTGTCATTTGCTTGGGCTCTCACACCTGGTCTATTCTAACCTTGTAGACATTTTTGAGCAGGAGCCGCCTTTTTGTTATGCAATATTAGAGCACTTTTAGCACAAAAAGCCCTTGTCCATGCCTAAAGAAGTTTTTAATACAGGTAATAAATCATAATAAAGCAGAAGAGAAATACTATATTGGTCATGATGATAACTCAGCCCCTTTTTTATCCTGTTACTACTGAAGTCAATAGCAAAGCTGTATTGACTTCAGACGGTGTGAGATTAAGCCTTACAGCATTATTATTCCATATCATTTTGATCTTTTTTTTTATAAAATATCTTCAGTATAAAGAAAAAACTTAGCTTTATAGTACTACACACACAGAGGCCAGATTTGACAACGATACAGATGTAGATATATCCACAAGGTTAATATAATGTGTGCTTATGTATATATACTTTACATATGTATCTTTTTCTTTTTTTCCCTGAGACTACTAAGGTGATGTAGGCATTATGTGTGCCCTTAGATTGATATGTCTGTTAATCTCAGCAATCCCATCAAGATTAGTTTTATTATCTAAGTGAACAGTAATTTAAAAGAAATAGCATTTTATTGAACTTCTGCTTAAATCCCAGCAACTTCAGATAAAGACAGCCTGCCCTGGCATGATGTGACTTGAGAACTGAAACTGCAAGTTCCTCAGAAACTGCCATCCATTTTCATCTGTGTAATGCTCAAAGTCACACTGTGTGTTTATATTAAGCTCAAATGAAATTAATGAGTTTTTAAAGAAAAGTAGATGTAATGAAAAATCTTAAATATAATTTAAAAACTGTAATTTAATACAAATTCATGACATCAACCTCTGTGTATGCAGAGGTTCTATTTAATTTTATTAAATAATGTGATATCTTTTTTCAAATATCATTTGACAGTGGTAATTCTTTTTTCATTATGTGTCTTTTACATTAAATTGATAGCCTAGCATTTCATACAAAGGCTGCAGGCTGCTCAGTTCCAGCTGCTTACACTTGAGCACCCACTGGATGGCAGTCACGTACAACTTTGGAAAGAATTCAGCTTGGTCCTTTACTCGCTGACCTAAAAAGAAATCCTAGGCGAAGTGTCTCTAAAAAAAAAAAGTTTTCTTTTATTAGATAATGCTAGTTTAGAACAAAGACAAGCAATCAAAGTGGGCGGACAGAAATCTCACTGCTCCTTCACTGTTGTCTTGCGGTGCACAATTTCATTTCAGGTGCCAGGATTAGAGAAGGGCGTAGCTCAAAGCTGGCCATGGAAAGCAATGCAGGCATCCCCCGTGGGACACGAGATGCCACAGCTGGCAGTGGAGCAGGAGTTGGCTCCATCGCTAGTCAGAAGTGCTTGCCCCTAATGATGGCAAGGCCAGGAAATCAGTATCAACAGTTTTTAAATGGAGATTTATTTCAAGCAGGAATCGAAACAACCCGAAACTTCGGAGTCGTTAAACCCTTAGACCATTCATAGCTGAACCCGTTCTGAAATCTTTCCTTGACTTCAGTGAGATCTGGAAAATATATGTGGGTAGGTTGATTCAGTTATCGATTCAGTACAAGAGCTCAGTTTAAACTAATAATCCTAAGCAGTAAAGTGGCTGTTAGAGCATGCAATGTAACACAGCGTTAGTCTCTTTGTTGCCATCCCTGGCTCCCACGCGGGGCAGGATCTTTTGCCTCTGCACCGTGATGGTATGTATGCTCTGCCACACTGAAGTCCCAAGGGGAGATGAGGTCACTGGAAGGGTTTATTTATTTTTTTTAATCTGGCCAAGATCACCGCTAGCTAAACTGTTCCAAGGTGGGGGGAAGAGGGGCATGCCTGCTCATATCGTTGACTCCTTTTCAGCTGCACCAGAAAGCTGCATGGTTTCACCACTGGCATGCCCTGCATGCCCTGCTGCAGCCTCTCTCTCTGAGCTTTGCCACACACACAAGTCCCACTGGAGGACTCCAGTGTGCGGGTATGCGTGTGGGTCTGCCTCCCTGCTGTGCTTGGGTAGGGATTTCCCAGAGGAATCAATCTATTATGGACCAGCTTTTCCACATCCTGAACACTGACTGAAGACGAAGGGAGTTTCACCACACCACAGCTGCACGTAAATGCTCACAGTGATTCATCATTTAAATTGACCTTTCATTTTCAGGTGTGTTCTGCAGACACAATTAGCATTCTCAGGTAGAGGCAGCCTGTACATTAGGCAGGGATGATTTTTTATCACTTTTTCATTACTTTTTCATAATAGTTACTCTGATAATGGACACCTGGACCGTGGCTACAGCTCTAGCATACCCACAATACATTGATAAATGAAATGATAGATTGATAATAATTATTATGATTTATTAGTATCTTATCAGATTAATGACCTGATCAACCCCACCACTCCGATTCCAAGTCACAATAAAAAGAAATATTTAAACATTGCTCCAGATTGATTTTGGAAAAGGAAGAACTTAAATGTTGATGATGTTGACAAATGTCAATGTACATGGTAGTATGCCAGATTATTTTATCAGAGTTACATCAGCATATTTTAAGTCATACATATAAAAGGAGAACCTAGAAGATGAATCCCATGCAATCAGAATGTATCAGAAATAATTCCACTGCAGGCAAAGAAGTCAGATGAGGTTAAATTCTTGACATATGAGAGGCTGGAGAATCAGAGTTTTGTGGATCAGTCTTTTCACCAGTCTTTTTCTGATATGCCTCTCTAAAGTCTATTCCTTTAGTTTAATAACCATACTGGTAAACACCATGACAGCTCTGAGCCATTCCTGTTTGTCTTCTGAAATAAGAAGGTAGTATCTTTTTCACCTGATATGCCTGCAGCACCCATTGACAACAGGTCCGACATCTGTGATGTTGGATGCTGGAGCATTGATTTCTGTTCCACCAGGGAAGCCAACAGCAAGCACTTAACTGGGGTTTGTACTTAGTAGGACCTGCTGTGGTTAAGGTTGCGATCTGTTTTGTATTTTAACTGTGTATTCACTTGACTGCACCCTTTCAAAAGTAACTTTTTTAGTTGAAATTATATAACTCTAATTTCAGGTAAAATATGGATTTCTGCTGTTTATTAAAAATCTGAGAAAAGCTGTCCAAGATACTCTGAACAAACTGAAACTTCTTAGTTTCTGAGTAAGAAGATGGAACTATGTTTTTCCATATATTTAGCTCAAAAGTCTACAGTTTAAAATTGAGAGATAGCCAGCAGTCATGCTAATAAACATTCGTGGCCAAATTTTAAATAATCAGTGTGAAAACTAATTCAAAATAATTTCTGAACATGAGTATTTGCTAGACGTCTGTTGTCATCTGCAGAGAACATTTTCCTCTCTGTCTATTATGTATACACATTTCTCTCCTTGGGGTTTTATGGGGCAGTATAAGAAAGACAGGACCCCTCTTTTCCAGTGATTATAGTTTTTTTGAGATGATTGCCTCTGCAGATTCATGGGTATGACATCAATAGGCTTTCCAAGTACATGAGCTCACAGTATTCCAGGGTATCAGGGGATTCAGCCCTCCAGTTCTATGCTGTCTGCCATTCATTTACTTTTAACCACTGAATTGAACGTTTGCAGTATCATTAAAGCAAACTAATCCAAGGTAATCATAGTTTGAAATCAGAAATTACAAATACAACAAAAAGATATGTGGAAAAAATTCTATGCCCTTCAGTGTTGCGGTTTCTCCAGAATTACTTCTGCAGTCTATTATACCCTGTAAAGTCTTAAATCACATATATGAGTTTCTGTTCTGTTTTGTGCCAAGGTAAGGCCAGAATAAAATAAGCAATTGTTGTTCTTCCCCCTTTAACCCTGTGTAATAAACACGTAAAGCCAAGAAAATAAATAACAACAAAGATAAAAATTCACCTTAATTACCTTTATGAAATGTGAACATCAAAACTCCATTGAGCTGTATTGAACTATCTTAATAGTGCTATTACTAAGCATAGGCAATTTATTTTATTCCTCTCTCTTCACATTTTTCTGTTAAATAGTTAAAAACAAGGAAAAAAGTATGCTAATGTAATGTGATTGGTGTGTCATATTGGGTACAATATGAATTTCCTATAGATTAAATTATTTAGCTAAGTTGATTACTCAAATTTATTTTTTAGGTTTCACTAGGTGTCATCACAATTAAATTGAACAACGTTTTCAACAAGAAAATAATAAACATGAAGTGCAAAAAAAGTGTCATTAATTTATCACTATTCTGAGAGAAAAGGAGAATGCCCAACTGATTGCATTAGTCTCAAATTCTCAGCTATGTAAATCTAGCTTTAGCAGTAACATGGGTCCCAAATGGAAATCTTCTATTATATCAGGAAATCTTCAGGACATGGTTTAGTGGGCATGGTTGATGGTTGGACTCGATTATCTTAAAGGTCTTTTCAAACCTAAATGATTCTATGACTCTATGATTCTATTAAAATAATAAGCTCTTTGATCGCTGTTGCTGAAGCTGTTGTTATTTTTAGCAATTGTATTGAAGCACACAAGCAAAAGCTGAAGTGATTCTACAGCAACCAGAACAAATAGATGTCCAGTATATGTATTTTCCAGGCCTTGGGAACTGTGGAGATGGCAGATAGGGAAGGAAGAGTACTAACTGTTATTTTCCCTTTATCAAAATGAAAGCAGAGCATATGAGACAGGGTTTTAAGTGGTGGCATAAACTCCATAAAGTAGACCTGATTCAGTAGTACTGTAAGAAGGCAGATCATTTCAAAATACTCATAATTTCTTTTCTCTTTCCCTAGCTTGATCACTATCCTCCAACAAGTTACAGCCTGCCAGCAGCATCTGACATTCAGTTCAACTCCCCAAAGGCACTATTCCTAGGAAAAGTTATAGGTAAGATTTCATTTTATAACTGGTTATTTTATTAGGTATTTTTAGAGAATACTGAAAACCATAAGCACATGGGACATTGATGTGTCATGTTTGCAGCAGGACACTTGCTGCACATGTCATTCTTGACTAGAAAGTGGTGATACTGGAGCTATACCTAAAGGAAGAGTTATGTTCACCTTGTCACATAGGCTGATGCGCACACAAATAGGTGATTGTCTGCCCAATGCATGGAAAAAGACAGATACGGGTAAAGAGACATTTGTAATACTTTATTTGTGAAGTTTCCTTGCCCTCTCACTGTCAGGTGGAGGGAATACAAGGAAATCGCTGAGACCACTGCTTCTACAAGGAGATGTTGAAGTTAATGTGAATATTACCATTCACTGTGAAGATGTCGTATGCTTTGTATAATGCCTTTATTCATGCAGTCAGCCTTCTTACACAGCACATCCTCTTGTGGCCTAACTGTCCCTCATCACTCTGGCAAAACTACTGCTTTCTTGCAGTGAGGCCCATCAGCAAGGTCCTTTGGAGGTCTGTAACACCTACAGCAACACTCATCTATACATTTTCCATCCCCTTTATGGACCTCATCCTTACTTCCCAGTGCAGCAGCTTCCTGGCCAGCTCCCTGGCTGAACTCAGGAGGCAATACAGATGCATCTTAAACTGGCTTGGCCTCACTTTGAGGCCATCCTACTTTCCACTGCTCAAATTTTCCACTACTGGCATCTTACATGAATTTCCAGGGTTACTCACTTCAGGAAGTAATTATTCCCCTGACATTTACAGCTTTTAAGGAGGCCTTTTTCCCCTTTTCAGAGATAAGAGGGTTTTGATATTATTTCCTTTAAGTGCTTTGTACAGGGATGTGGTTGCTTGTACTGCAGTGAGGGGTTTAATCCAGAGAATTGTAAACTTTTCTTTGGTTAGTGTTGTAAGGCAGTAGTCTGTGAACCCCGTGCACTGATTTTTGAAATGGAGAAGCACATAGCTAATGTGACTTTTTGAAGATACACTTTTCCATTTGTTTAGTTTTTACAATTTAACATGTTGAGCTTCTGTGAAATAGGAAATGAAAAGCCTTTAAAATGATTGGTTAGCAAGAGAGACATGAACTATTTTCTGGTACTCTCCAAGTCAGTTCTATAGATAGTACAAAAGACGGTGCAGTCAGATTTTGGTGAATGTCTGGAAACTGGGTGCATTCCTACCTTACCACACTGAATTAGGGCTGGACTGGAGTTGACTCCGCCTCAGCCAAGCTGCTGGCTTCTTCATTCATTAATTCAAAGTGAGGAGATGGAGAACTCCAGGCAGAGCATTCGGCAGCTGGAATAACTCTGCAGGCAAGGAATGGGGCTTGTCTCTTCCCTGCCAGCTGATTGTAAGCAAAAATATCAGCTGTAGGATGTTGCAGTGTCCATCTCCTATAATGGATTCATTGCCAGAGAGGTTCTGTTTCCTTTGATACTGCCTCCACAGCTCAGCCCCGTAAATAAGCTCAAGTTTTTCAATGGTTGTTTGGGTCCAGCTAAAAATGGTGCTTTCCTGTACATTCTAATCAGGAGATGCTTTGGAGGAGGCTAGGCAAGGATTGTGAGAGAGAGAAAATGGAGATAGGCACACAAAAGAGAAAAGACTGCAGTGAAAGAGATAAATAAGAGTGAAGGGAAAGAAAAAGACAACTCTCAAACAGTGAAGAAAACAACGCACTGTACCCAGTGGTGTGAAAAGAAAAAATGGAAGAAACACAAAATGAAAGAGAAAGCAAGAAATACTGTTTGCCCTACACTCGTTTAAAATACCCTGAGTGCAGTCAGAACTCTGCAAGGAAACCACTTCTTATTCCTTTGAACTACCACCATAGTCATGTTAACCACATAGATGAAACCCTGTCACAGGTAGGAGGTTTAGTCTTTGCACTGGTTCTTTCTGAGCTGAATTTTTAAGCAGGTTCGTAGCACTACAAAATCAAAGTCCACCCAGCTGTCTCCCACATAACCCCATGCCCTAGTGCTGGTTTCTTTGCTGTGTTTAAATACTCACATTCTGAAATTTTTTTTAGGCATTCATGGAGAATAAAGGAGCTGCAAGTACTGGGCAGCTCAGAGGATCCATGATATGACCTTTCAGGTCAAGGATACTTCTTTCCATATTGGCAGTGACTGAAAGGCATGATAACCAACTAAGAGGTCCAAATAAAATCAGTTATCAACCTAGTTCTGTTCCTACAGATCTAAACCCACACCACCTCACATTTGCCTCATTTGCAGTCATGTATGTGGTTGAAAATAGTTTTAAGTCTCCTCTGACTGTTTCAGTTGGATCCTACCAAATGAGAAATGAAGCTTGGTAACAGAACAATATCTGTATTCTGCCTGTTATTGTCAAAAGCTTGTTCATAGGACTCACTGGACTTTTTCAGAATAAAGACATATAAAAAGAAAAAAATAGCAGAGGTTAGTGAATAAAATTTCATTTTCGTTATGTAATAAGAGAAGTTTTAAGTACCTAGGATCTTACAATTTATATTCCTCTCACTCTTTATAAATACGGTAACCTGACAAGAGCAATTAAAAGCAAGTATGATATCTAGAAGTTGAAAGAGTAAACATAGTCTTGATAGTATTTGTCCCATAAATACATATGGTACAGTTGAAGATTGTCATCAGGAAACATAAAGCAATCATATCTATCACTGATGGCCACCTTCAGCTCCTCTGCTAACTTAAAGACTGGGCACAGGGAAAAAGGCCTTGGGATACCCTTGTCCTGGTTTTGGCTGGGATAGTTAATTCTCTTTCTAGTAGCTGGTATAGTGCTACATTTTGGATTTAGTATGAGAAGAATGTTGATCACACACTGATGTTTTCAGTTGTTGCTACGCAGTGGTTAGACTAAGTTAAGGATTTCTCAGCTTCCCATGCCCAGCCAGCAAGAAGGCTGGAGGGGCACAAGAGGGGACACAGCCAGGGCGGCTGGCCCAAACTGGCCAAAAGAATATTCCATACTATGTGACGGCATGTCCAGTATATAAACTGGGGGGAGTGGGGCTTGGGGGGGATCACTGTTTGGGAGCTAACTGGGCATCGGTCCGTGAGTGGTGAGCAGTTGCGCTGTGCATCACTTGTTTTGTATATTCCAATTCTTTTTTTTATTATTTTCATTTTATTATTGTAATCATTATCTTTATTAGTTTCTTCCTTTCTGTTCTGTTAAACTGTTCCTATCTCAACCCACAAGTTTTACCTTTTCTCTTCCAATTCTCTCCCCCATCCCACTGGGTGGAGGGGGAGTGAGTGAGTGGCTGCATGGTACTCAGTTGCTGGCTGGGGTTAAACCACGAGAACCCTGAAGGAGTGATTGTGGGTAGGTTATATTTCTGTTTTCCTGTGCTACTTGATTTTAAGCCTCAGGCAACTATTTCTGAAGATGCTATTTATCATCCATTGTATGCCTTTGTTGTGTATTGTACACCCCTGGGATTGAATACTTCATTTTTTAACATCATAGGATTATATGTTGGTTGGGAATATTATTCTTTTGCTTCCTCTTCTCTGCTTATGTTACTGTCTTTGCAAAATAGAATATTTTATTAGGCAAAAGAGCAAATCAGAACTAAAGAAAAAGAAAAACACCTTCTATTCTTTCTGCCAAAGAAAAATTGAACTCTGCAGAGACACGGATTTCTTGATGTAAAACTGTTGTGCAACTATGTCTATTGATCAGCTTTACTGCGCAACTCTCAGAGTAGTGTTGTACGAGGGAAGAGCACAGTTAACATGGTTACACGAGTGCACCAGTTTGAATGGCAAAGTAGACACGGAATCCAGTATCTTTAAAGCTTCTAATTGTCACATCATACTAGCTAGGCATATTTCAGTGGCCCAGAGGGATTAGCACCAACGGAAGGTCAGGATACGTATATCAAGTTACAATTTGTACCAACCTGCAATTGCATTCTCTAAATGGGCAATATGGGAGTCACCTCCTATTTCACTGCTGCTCTGTCATCAGTTGCATTCTGTTTCTGTTGTTCCCATACTATGCAATTCTTAGTTGTCATCAAAAATGAACGCAAGGCCCTATTTGTAAAGATAGATGGGTTTTTGAAGAGCACTCTGGAACAATCTTACTAAGAAACTGATCTTCCACCTGTCTTATTTCCATTTTTATTAGTGTTATTTGCATAGGAGTGGCTGCTTCTGCCACAGCTGTGCTTGCTGTGATAACTCATCCGCTGCCAGTCAGAAATGATCACTTGTACAACACCTACCACAATGCAACTCCACTCTCTGCTCTAGGTGTTACAACAATATGGCTGATTAACAAAATGGTGACGAAACAGCTCTGTGCCTCCTAACTGTTCACAATATTTTCTGTAAAGCAGGAGGGTCACATCAGAAACCCAAAGAAATTATTGAATCGCAGTTGTAATCAGGGAGCATTTCTTCTTCTTTAAGTTGAGGTGTTTTCTGTTTTCCTGAATAATTTCCAGAAAATGCAGTTGTTCGCTAGCTTGAAAAACACTGATATAGAATATTTTTAGCCTTCTGGGAAAACGGAGGTAAAGGCATTCAGTATATAATTCTCACCCAGGTAAAATGGATTATGATTTGAGGTGTGAAATAAAGCTGAAGGAGACAATGAATGAAAAATCCTGTTTTGCGCAAGTATGTAGTAATAAAAACAATAGCACTAGAGAAATGAGGGATTTTATTAAAAAGATAGAAAGGAATTGCTAATGTTTCAAGGAAGTTCTTTAATCTGTTATTTAAACATACTTAGGCTTTGGTGGCTGACGCAGACGAGGTAAGAGGGAAAAGCTGGCTATCTGGATGACCAGCTATGAGGAGAAAAAACAAAAAAGTAGACAATGTGACAGGAAGTGTTATACATCACAGTTCAGACCTGAATCTACATTCTCATTTAGGCTGCAACTTGAGACTCATTACCGAGGTAGAATAGAGCAGAGGTTTGATCCTCCCACTGAGTGTAGTGGTTTTGGATGCAATGCTTAGGTTTGTCGTCACATCCTTTTTGAAGACCTGCACCCATTTCCATTATGTCAGCTTGCTGTATGAGGAACTGATGTCATAGTCTGTACTTTATTACTGGAAGTGGAGTATTTCTTTGGGTTTTAAAATGCATTTATAAAGAATTAGCTACACATAAGTAAACAGGATTTTATAAAAGTATAATTCTGGTAAACAGAAATAATCTGAGAGTTTCTTAATGGGATATTTGAGCACAGAAACACTGAGGTCAGACAAGAGTTGCTCTTGAGAAAGTCGCAGGGAAGTAAAGGAAATGTGCTCCTTGTCTGTTTTCCATCTCCACCAACCACTCCAAATCAAATGATATCATTTCAAAAATACTTAAGTATCCACTTGGAAACAATCAACATAATACAAGAAATCTATAGCACCTATTATCAATTTCAGAACTGACCGTCGTCCCTGCAGCTAATCTCTGTAGGCTCCATTTATGTCTCTGTAGGCTCCATTTATGTCTCTGCCTCACCCTCGTGCTCTTCAGGTACTTCCAATACTTTCAGATATGCCTTCCTTCTTACAAAAGCAGCTGCCATCACTCCACAACTAGAGACATCCTGGAAATCAACCCCAGGGGCTTGGAGTCTTTTCTCAAAAGATGGTTTCCTCAGGAAGAAGAGGTAGAAGGTCCGTTTCTAGATGTGTTATTTCCCTGGTGTCAGTGAAAGGATTTTTTTGTTGTTCCCAGGCTGGAGTTCCTCTGTTTCTTTAGTGGGGTGTGCGGTGAACATAAAAACTGGTCAGGAGTCATTTCTCTGGATTCATTATGACACTCACTCTCTTGGTCTGATGGGAGGCAAGACCAGTTTACATCTAGCCAAGTAATTAGTTTCAAGTATGCAAAGGAGAGAACATATCAAAACTTCAGAAAAAGTTGGAGATAAATGACATTGCTTACATGGCTTAGGTCATGTATAGAACTGGGAACTGCTTTTTCTTGCATGGCACCTCTTCACAAATAGATACTGAATAATAGGAGGCAAAAGTTCAAAATCCTTTGAACTACCAGCAGGCACAATGGCAATTTTTCCAAGAGGTAACTTTTTTTAGTACTAAATAAGATACGTTCTTTTCCATAGAACAAGCCTGGCAGTTTGATGCTTCAGCACTTCTAGCTGAATAACAGAAATGGCTTACAATGTAATTCATCCTACCAAAAACTTCATACACTTTCAAAACTAGCTTCAATGTCCATGTTTCCATACAACTGCAGAGGTTTATCACTTAGAGGGTTTGTTTCATGCCAAAGGATGAACATCTCATCTCTTTGAGAACATTTACTGTCATTGAAAAGGGGGTTTTGACAGGCTTGATAAAAAATTCTGTGAAGGACATAGGCATCATCATCATTGGTGCTCAGTTTGGGTATGCTGCTTGACATTGACGTAATCTGATAGGAAGTTAATGTTAATCAAACAAATTGTCGAATCAAATACCAGTTTAGAATCAGGTCTCCAATACTGTAAGGTACTTCGCTCAGCTCTTAAATTGGGATCCTAGAAGATAATGCAAAGCTGTAAATAGATAATGAATAATCTAAAAGTATTCTTCTACTACACATCTTTGACATGTATCTGCTACTGTCTCATGATCACAAGGTTAGCACCTCATTACGTATATTAGCAGTGTGGGAATCAGGGCTCCACAGCTTGAGTTTGCTCTGTGGCTCTTCTTCATTTTGCAGTGTCTACAGATAAACTGAGTGCAGGGTAGTTTAGCCTACTTTGACTGATAATGAGCAGAAAATAGCTAGCATGCAGTAAATTCATCCACTAATTTACTTCAAAGTAACTGCCTGTTACTCCATTTCTGAGCACCGGCGTTAAAATTCAGTACTGTTATCTCAGGGAGAATGCCTATGTATATTGTCAGATTAGGAGCCCTCCTGCTACAGTAGCAGTTGAATATTAAAGATGTGCTTTCCCCAGCACGAGTCACACATGAATTATCATACAAAAATACAACAGCTGGATGATTTTCCTTCTCCTCATCCTCCTGTATAATAGCATCAGTTTGGTTGAAGCTCCTCTGAAATTTAATATTGCCTCTCTCTCTGACCTCAGATCTGCCTATCTGTCCATATCTGACTCCTTGAAGCATTTCTCGTAATGGAGGAAATGTTCCACAGCTCTTCTAGTTAAAACAAGAGCCAACGTAAAAGTAATTTTTTTTTTTCTTTCAGACCTCTGAGGTTTTGACCTATCTGGTTTCTCAGAGAAATTCTACCTACAAGCCCTATTCAGAAAGGAACATTTCCCATCTACAGGCCTCCCACCTGAGGGGACACCATAAATACTTTGAATTGCCAGTTCCAGCCCAATAACTTCTAAGGCAGAAATTAGGGTAGCCCAGGTGAATTTTATCTTTTGTTTGAGGACTGAAATGAAGAAGAGAAGCCAAGAATATCCATTGGTGCCATTC